>BJBW01011020.1:5410-36764 GCA_004320125.1 Scolopax mira | reverse complement strand
GAGATTTTGACTGGAAGGGGCCAACATCTAGTCCAGCTGCCTGACAACTTCAGGGCTGACCAAAAGTTAAAGCATGTCATTAAAGGCATTGTCCAAATGCCTCTGAAACTCACAGGCTTGGGGCATCGGCCACCCCTCCAGGATGCCTGTTCCAGTGTTTGACCACCCATTGGTAAATCATATTTCCTAATGTCCAGTTTAAAACATAAACCCTGATACTCCGGATACTCTAACCATGTCTGTCTTGAAGCAGACAATGTGCTGCTGTGGCCTGCTATATATATTTAGTGTATCTCAGTGTACAAATTCTTGTTACCAACAGTGTCTGTTGGATCTGTCTTTTGATTCTGTTTATGGGAGGAAGGATGCTGCCATTCAGCCCTGTCTCCTGGAAGCTCCCGTGGCTGGATTTGGTGAGGCAGGATTTGACCCATCGGTCTCTGGCACTGCAAGGGGTGTCCAGGCTGGTGGCCTGTAGCACATGAGATATGATGATC
Organism: Scolopax mira; assembly: GCA_004320125.1. Lineage (NCBI taxonomy): Eukaryota > Metazoa > Chordata > Aves > Charadriiformes > Scolopacidae > Scolopax > Scolopax mira. The sequence goes on along the minus strand of BJBW01011020.1, from coordinate 36,267 downwards.
AATTTGGATGTACTTTGCTGGCAAAGAGCTTCTGGAAAATGCTTTCTTTGTGCTGCCACATGATGCTCATGGTTTGCTGATAACAGAAGTGTCACTGCTTTCATGCCTTGGCTGGTGATGTGCTCTGGTTCAGCTCAAAATGCTGCAAAACAGCAAGAGAAGCTCAGGTTTTAGTGACAGAGGGAATGATCTCCAACCGAAATCACTAAAAAGCCACAGGAGTCCTTAAAAAGAGGGGTTTGCAATCCTTAACGCCAGCAGGGCTGCCAGCTGAAGATTCCTCCCCAGGTTTTTCCTTTCCAGCTTCAACCTGCCAGTCCTACAGCACGGCAGCAGTGGGGAAAGTGGATCCCTCCTGTTCCTGAGAATAGGCAGGATGACAAATTACCCCTCACCACATCGCCTGCTGCTGCCGCGGCGGGTGCCGCTTTCAGGGGCCGCTTTCCCAGCCTGGCACGGAGCAAGGAGCACAGCTAATTTTAGTCTCACCTTCCCAGAACTGCCTGGGGAAAGGGCAAAGCAGATAAAAGTTGATTTCTGCAGGATGAGAAATTGAATTTCGGTCATCTTCCCAGCTCAGGGAAAGTATGTTTTAAGTAATGACCATGTTGGGTCCCTGCACAGAAGCCTCTGGATGCCCTACCTGGCTCCTGCTCTCTGGCATGTGGCTCCAGGGATTGAAGCCAGAGGTAGGAATGCTTCCAAGAAAAGTCTTCAGAGAAACCCTGTGCTCAGCAGCTGCTTGTGTTCAAATAAGAATGGAAGAGGAAAGAAATTCCGGGGACATTTTGTAGACAGAAAATCTCATAGTAACCAAAACTTAGGAAAAAAACATCCATGATTAAAAGAGATTTTGAAAGTGGTAATGCTGCACTATTTCAATCAATTCATTTGACACCCACTCATTTCAAAGTAATTTATCACAATTAAGATAAGCATTGTAACACGGTGTTGAAAACTCTGGCAAATTACATACCATTAAGCCATTCAGCGATGTTTGCAAGCCTGCCTTTTTTTTTTTTCCCTCCGTTTTTAATAGAAGCTGCACATTTACATAAATCATTATTTTTGAGTGCTTGGAGACAGATCTCATTTTCAGTCAGGGATGCAGGCTCCGGGGAGGGGACAAAGCTCTTTGGCTCCTAGTCCTTCCCAGGGCATTAAACTGGGATGTAGGGTCAGCGACGGGGTGGTGAGGAGACATCTCCCCTCTCTCATCTTCACCCGTAATCACTTCCTTGCTTCTAAATGACTCTAAAAGCCCAAGCCCCGAGGATCCAATCCGGCACCAGAGGATGTGCTTGAACCAATTCCCATTAAGGACCAGTGACTGACATAATTTGATCCATTCCAGGGCTGCTGCTAGACATAGAAAAGCTGGAGGGAAAACAACCTGATGCATCCCCCAATGCTATTCCTCTGCTAATATGCCCAAGAGCCTTTCTCTTTAACCAGTGATAAGAAAATCCACTTGTTTCTTGAACGAAATTATATTCTGGGGGGCCTAGATGGGGAAGTTTAATAGTTTCTGCTAAATTAAACAAAGCTGCAGTTCCCCTGGCAGCCGGGGTTATCTGTGAGTGAGTGATTGGAGAGAAAATTGAAAGAAGTCAGGATGTTTCATTCTTGCTTTTTCCAGAGGAAATATTTCCATCTTGAAAATTACCAAGTATTATTTTTTAAGTGGAGGTGATCAAAAAGGGTCAGGATCATTAAACGAACCAAGCCATTTCAGAGCAGGTCACACAATACCTTTTGCTTTTCTTGTAAAAAAATACTTCCCCTCGCCCCAGCTTTCATTTCGCTACAGCAAACATGATGTGAAAAAAAAAGACCCGTATCAGCAGAGGATGACAAATGTGTTTTGATGCTGGTTTTTGGTTGGTTTTTTTTTCCCCAGCCCATTTTCTCATCTTCCTTTACTTACTATTAATTAAAGGCAGCTGTTTCCCACTCTATGTCCCCACTTTTCATGTTCATGGGTAGGACCAGCACTTTGCTGTTTGTAACCGTGGGCGAGATGGGGCAAATTCTTGTGCTATGTTTTCCCCATCCTAACCATAAAGTTTGGGAAATCCGTGTTTTAAAAACAGAAGTGAATGTGTCCTGGAGTCTTTTCCAGCTGTGAATTTGCTCCTTTCTTTAAGTATAAAAAATGTGCAGGAGGGAACAACGTAGCTGGACTTGCAAGTTGGTGCTGTTCTTGGGTTTGTTTGGTTTTTCTTTAATTTAATCCTCTTCATCCACTAGGACTGTAAGCAATGAGAGTGGATAAACCAGGACACCAGGATCTCAGTTACTCCATTTCTCTTAAGTGTTCTTCGGCTCAGCACTCAGTTCGTGATGAGTTGTCAGGGAGAAAAATGTAACTCTTGTTCAGCATCATAACCAGAGAAACAATTTGTAAAAAATAATCTTTTTGACAGATCATATTCCTTTTCCTGCGTGAAAGCAGCTTCTTTCCCCTTCATCAATTTCTTTTTTTTTTCCCCCAAGCGCTGTAGATGAGTTGAGTGGATTTCAGTGCAGTGATTCAGAGATTAAAGAAGAAAACTGGAGCTGTTTCAACAGGACACATTGACGGGTGCTGGTTTCTCTGTTCCCAACACCAAAGGTGCCTGGCCATTGCTGAACACAGCACCAATCACACACAGATGTCCTCTTTCCCAAATGCCACCCAGTGTTGGCCCAGCCCTGCACCATTGCTGTGAAGGCACCACTAGAACAGTGTATTTAAGGAAAACCAGTATCAGACCAGTTTGGGGCCCAGCAGGCTGAAGATGCTGTGTGTCGTGAGCGCTCACATTGCAGTTGGGGATGGGCACATGGTGGTGGTCCTCTCACATCACTTGGAGATAGACAGATGGACTAGTGGCCAAGACATCACTGGGGTTTGACCATGAGCAGTGCAGGTTGTAGGCTTGTGCTTTAGGGCCACGAAGATGATCAGAGGGCTGGAACACCTCTCCTACGAAGACAGACTGAGAAAGTTGGGGTTGTTCAGCCTGGAGAAGAGAAGGCTCCATGGAGACCCTCTAGTGCCTTCCAGTATCTGAAGGGAGCTACAGGAGAACTGAAGAGGGACTTTTTACAAGGGCATGTAGTGATAGGAAAAGGGGTGATAGCTTCAAACTGGAAGAGGGGAGATTTAGATGAGGTATCAGGAAGACATTTTTCACTGTGAGAGTGGTGAGGCACTGGAACCGGTTGCCCAGAGAAGCTGTGGATGCCCCATCCCTAGAGGTGTTCAAAGCCAGGCTGGTTGGGTTTTGAGCAACCTGGTCTAGACCGTGGGAGGTGTCCCTGCCCACAGCAAGGGCATTGAAGCTAGATGATCATTAAAATTCCTTACCACCTAACCCATGGTATGATTCTATGATTTTCAGATTATGTTATGCCCAAGAAAGCTTTTGGGAGTTTTCTTTGAGGATGAATGGAGCATAGAGCCTCCTTCATGCAAGTTGTGGTCCGTGCAAGCCTGGAAAGCATCCCCCCTTACCAGACCCAGCCCTGCAGGAAAAGGTAGAAAGGCTGAAGATGAGATGACTCTGATCCTGGTAATAAAAGATGAGTGGAGTTGAAAGGAAGAGGCTGAGAAGACAACTCTGGCTTTAAAAAGAATAGTTAATAAGTGGTTTCGGCATATCTCCAGCTGCCTCCAGAACAGCGGGTTAGAAAGCAGGGGGAAGGGCTTTGCATACTGAGAGTTTGCTCATTAATAACTCAGAAATGGACATGTTGGTCAAGCGGAGATCTCCCTACTGTGCAGAGGTCCAGCCCTCCACCAGAGGCCAGGGAAAACATCCATGACTCGCTCTGCTGGCTGCAAAGCTGGGAAAAGCAAAAGCTTGTGGTCTGTCCCTGATATGCTGGGGAACAGACAAGGTTCCTGCCAGGGACTGGGGATAAACATTGGCTGCAATGAGCCAAAAACTAGGCTGATGCAACAGATATCTTGCTCGCAGTGGAATATTTTTAGGCCAATCTCAGCACAAGAATGAGAATAAGAGAGAGATTTTTGTGGTCCTCCATTTATTTCTTCTCTGCACAGAAGCATCAGCTGGAGCTTATGGTGCCCAAAAGTCACAGAGCAGACCCAGGTGGCCTCAAACCTCAGAAATAAGGTAAAAAAAATCTTCCTCCTGACACTACATATACAACACACCATCCTGTGTTGTATATGTTGTGTGCTGAAAGGTGTTTGACAGGAAGGTGAAGTAACAGGGAAAAGGCCATGTCTCTGCTACCGATGGAGGATGGTAGAGGCCACGCTGGGTGCCCTCACCCAGGGCCGGGTGTCTCAGGGGAGCTGCTGCTCCCCCTGGTTTAAGAAAGCTTTTATTTCAAGTGTAAGTGGAGCTGAGCATTCATCAGTGTGAAAAATAATAGCTGAATCAAGTCATCTTTTGGCTGGAGAGTAATGAGCCTGGGTCAAACACTTTGGGAAGTGTTGCATCTATTTTGGTGTAACGCTGCTTAAACTTCTCAGAGACACAGGAATTACTTGTGTCCAAACTTAAGGTAAAACTTCAGCTCCATCTATCTTTGTTTCCCTTGAAGCCATTTGCCAGAGAAAAATATTATCTAAACCCTACTTACATTTGCAAGATGATTTTTAGCTTTTTGCACTTACCACATCAGTCTATGAAAAGTGTTACCAGCAATTTTGATTTAAAGAAATATTTTTTTTCCTGACAAATGTAGTGGTTTGAACCTGGAAGGAAAAGGTGGCTGTGAGCACTCAGAAGTCTCCCTCCTCTACAGTAAAACCTGACCAGCAGTGCAGAGAGATGGAAAGATAGCTGGTAAGTCAATAGGGCTAATTAATGAGGATTTGAAGACAGTCTCTACAAAGATCCTATTCTAGACAATCCCATAGCTGACATTCTGACATTTATTTACATTAAACATATAATTGAAATGTCAGGAGAGAACAATTAAAAGCATCAACTGACATGAATGTCAATGGAAGTGGTACTGTGGCTTTCTGCTTTCTATGGAAAGGGAAAGATGGGTTTTGGGTTGGTTTTCCATTTTCATTCATTTCCCTAATCTCTTTTCAATGCACCGAATGTCGAGATCTACTAAATACAATGTGTGACAGAAGAAAAAGGTTTTTAGCCTCCAACATGTCAATAGATCTTCCTCCAGCAGCATAGCTAAGGTCTCATACTTATTAGGCAGTGATGGCTTTTTTAGAGTGTAAACGACATTTTCCCATGTGTTTGCAAAGGACAGGAGGCATGAAGGCGATGGCCCATGGTCCCCATCTTCTAGAGCCCCACAGATGACTAGGGCAGGGTCTTGCACAGCAGTAGTAGTTAACCATTTGTAAAAAAACATTTGCAAAGGGTTAATGCCAGGCAGTATTTCTGCAGCCCAAGGCTGGTGCCAGGGCAGCTCCAGCCCACCCTGGGGCAGAGCACTCAGAGAAGATCTTGGAGGTGGAAGACAAGCAGAAAGGACTGCAAATAGGAGGGCTGCACATTCCCTGCAGGATTTTCACCCAGTTTTCATGTTTCTCCTTGATGTTCGCAGTTCCCCTTCAGTTTATTGCCTCTTCTGTGGCTGGAAGATCCTCAGCTGGTCAGACAAGGTCACATAAAATAATTGCAGCCTGTACTCAGTCCCTGGGCTCCAGCCCATTTCTTTGCTGTAGAACATCCTTTTATTGTACCTGACCTTCAGGACGTCGTTGCAATTCTACGGCAATGATAACAATATTTAAGAGATGATCCTTTTGGCATTTCTGGTTGAATTTTCACACATTTCAGGAAAAAAATAAAATTAATAGAAAAGAAACCATTCTTACACCCAGCATCGTGTTTTCCTGAAGAGACACCTAATGAGACCATTAGTGTGAGTGATCTGTTTGTTTGCCCTGTCACATAACTCCACACCAGAGCCCTCCCATCGTTATTCTGGTTTCCCTTATTGTCACAAGGAGATTTGCACTGGGCTGATCATCAGAGGGCAGTAAATTGGGCCGAAAGCGGATGTTTCCCACAAAAGTCTTAGTTCATCGCAGCGTGCGACGAGCAGCAAGGAGAACATGACGCTAATCAGAGCTGGCAGCAAGCAGTGGAAAATGTATTTGTAAGAGCTTTGATTAAACTGTCAGCTGGAATTTTGGAGCAGATGCAAAGCATTTAAACATAGGCTGTTTAGTGGTGGGAGGCCTAATTCTTTTAATTTAAATGTTGGTGTAGGGGAAAAAAGCTATGGAATGTATTTACCTCTCAGTGCGTACACACGTCTTGTGCTGTGACACAAACTGAGAATTAGGAGGCTGTGTGTATAATCACAGAGGCTTGATGCTCATGTTTCCGAGCTCTCTTGCATGCATTGAGAGGTTTCCCGTTCTTCAGCATATGAGTACAGCCACGGGGAAGCATTAAGGTTTAACAGGAGGAGGTGACACTTGTCACAAACCCAAGTGGCGGCTTTTCCAAACTTTTCTGCTTTCTCAGTGTATGTGGATTTTTGCCATGGTTTTCTGCTCATCATTAGGGGTAACCATTAGAAGACAGACACTGAGATAATCCCACGTTGTTGCAGTGCTTCACGGGAAATGCGCACCACTGCCTGCTCTTCTGCTCTCTTCCTCAGCAGTAGGTTTACTTTCATAGAGGGATCCAGCCTAGGAGAGGATGCTGATGCAGGTCAGGAGAGGTTTGCTGGGTCCCTGGGCTGGCCCAAGGGAGTGAGGGGAGGGAGCAGCACGATGCACATGGCAGATCAGGATATGGCCCTGGCAGAATCAATTTGAGCTGCATTTGCCAGGTGCCTGCTTGCTCTGTCACCGGCGTCAGCTTGGGAAGGCATTTGATTTGCCTACCTTTAATTCTTTGTTTTATTGAAAGAGACAGATGGAAACAGTTTTGCACCATCAGCTCCAGAGACACAGAGACCTTGTAAAAACCATTCTTGCTTGTGAAGCAAACCAAGTGTGTAATAACTACAGTGACCAAACAGCATCGTCGCAGGACAGAGCAAAGGGTGCAGGAGGAAGGTGAGCTTTGATCCTTCCCAAAACAGGTTTCAGGGCAGGAACCACAGACCCCGGAGAACTTTCTGTTTTAGACCCATGAATGCCATGAGGCAGGGAGCAATAATCTGAAATTAATTAATAAGCTTGCTCGCTCAGCTTTACCATCTCTCAGCCCAAGCTGAGCTGCTCAGTCAAAGCTCTGCCCTCTTCTTTGGAAGCCGGTAGAGAGTCAACACAAGTTTTTATAGCTGCTCATATACTTGTTTTCATATGAGGCTTTCCACATTCGTTTGGCCAGGGGGGTTGAATGAGGCTGGTCTCCTGGGAGGACAAGCCCTGTTTGTGTTATGTGAGCAATGAGGGAGTTTGCTCACTCCCCTGCACGCTGCTTGCAGCCCATTCCCAAGCAGAGCTGCCACAAAGCTTTTGGGTAGTGCTGGCCCACGGAAGGCAAAATTGCCCCTCCTGTGCTTTGGGAAGCTCTTGGTAAATTGCTCTGAGTTGCTCTTGGCCTTAATGCCTCAGGCCATCTTCTGCTGTGAAGCTTCCACAACTCTGCAAACTCCACTGTTAACTCAGCACTGCTCCCCGTGCCAGGAATAGCAGGAGGATGCTGTCCTGCGAACAAGGAATCCTCTGCTGAAAGTGTAAAAAAGCTCTTTGCTGCACTCGTCAGTCGTGTAGACACTACAGCAAACCTGCCAGCTCGACGATTTTTGGCAATAAACTTTGGTCAGCTTTTAAAGGTAACCTACTGCCAGGTTTCCAGACAAGTGGCCACTATGCGTGGGCAGGGAAAGTCTCCCAGACTTTCTCAGAAAGCACAGAGCAGTTTTACAACCAAACTAGCCTTCACAAAAAGAAATTGGAATTTGCAGACTGAGATAGATGCATGCAGGCCCGCATTAATCTCTTGCACGCTTGAACCCATTCGGATTTTAAAAGCCTCTCCTATGAAGAGCTCATACGCTGCAGCAATCATAAAAATGATCCTCTATTTACAAAGCCTGAAGGCAATCCTTAATCATGAGCCCACATCTGAACAAGGCACTCCATCATTATGGGATAAGTGTATGAAATGGAAATACAGCCAAGGACTTTGGTGGATTTCAAATTTATTCGACGTGTAATCCTGCTCTGCACTTCTCAGCATGGGGGATGCTGCCACGTCTGAACACCCAGTGCATTGCCCACAGCCTGGACCACACATGCCAGCACCATGTTGGGCTGCACAGGGACCACTGCTGAGTGTTCCACCTCCACCAGGTGTGCCCCACTGGGGACCAAGAACACCCAGTCACTTTTAAATGGGTGAAAAAGGAGTTGCTTTGCTAGGTTCACACTGCAGCAGGTAATTTCACTGCCTGGCAGAAGCAGCGGTCCCAAAATGAACAGATCCCTCTATATTCCTGTGTCACTGATGTCTCTGACCAGCCTTCTCCTCTGGAAAGAGCAGCCACAGATTAAATCTGTAGCCTCTCCCTTTTGCTCTCTGCATCCCACCTTCCCTGAGCTGCTGAGTGGCCTTGACTCAGTTCTGGCTGATTTAATTCCCTCCAGTAATGATTCACCCAGTTAATAGGTTCTCGAAAGGAGCTGGTTAAGGAAGGAGAAATTTTAAACATCTCCAAATAAAGAAAAGCTCTTACATTTAGTATCAGTGGTTTTGTCACTTTCTTCTGCCACCCCATGTCTGGAAAAAAACCCATGGTTTTGATCAATCTGTGAACGCAGTTCAAACGAGCTGTGTGATACTTGGAAAGAAACCAACCACCCTGTTGTCCTCTTTTCCATTTTCTCTCCTAAACAGACATGAAATGAAAAAACTTGGGTGGTAATTCATGGTCTAGACACTGTGTTGCCACAACATGCAGCTAATGCTGAGCTCTGCAAGAGTCCTGCTGGCTCGAAGCTTGATTCTGCTGTTTCCTCTGTGACTCCAAATGGGTTTTGAAAAATGTCTACATAACGAGAATAGCTCCAGCTAAGTGTAGCTATTAGCTACAGCTAAACAAGGGTTTGATTACAGCCCTACAACCATCAGGGACTGTATCTTTTTCCCTGGCATGCCAATAAACTCTTCATCCTGGCAGCATGGATGGCAGCAGTGGCCACAGTCCCTCTTGGAGGAAAGGCCCTACCTTGGAGGAAACTTCTTTCAAACGTCTTGAAAACTCAAAAAGAAAGATGGGAAGCTCATTAACCCCACAGGAGGAGAAAGCTCAGCATCTAGGCAGGCTTCCATCTGGTGTGCAAGGGGCAATGGAGAGATTTGCTTGCAGAGAGGGAAAGGTTGCGAGGGAGACCAGGAGGTAGGAATGCAATAGCTCCATGAGGAGCTCCTTTCAGCCCCATTTTGCCTCACACCATCCAGGAAGCAAATTCTGCACCTCACAGGTACAGCAGCCAGGGACTGTCTGCAGATGGCCCACATGGGAAGGACATGATGGCAAATTTTTTTGCCCAGAATCTTTTGGGTGCCCAAGGGACGTGGTGGTGGTTCCCTACCTCCTCATCCCAAACTGAATAGTCTGCCACTGCCTTCACCCACTCTGATGGTCTGTCCTCTCCCCAGCAGCAACTGGTGGACTGGGACTTTTCAACATGTGCGTTGATGCCTTTCACCCCTCTGGAGGGGGCCTGGCTTTGATCCAGAGAGCTTTAGGGTAACAATTTTACAGCTCTTGGCTGCTCACTGCTCCATCCACCTCCTGCCTGTCCTTTGGCGGTGAAGCCCAAAACATGTGCGACTCGTGGGTTGGGTTTGTTTTACTGGTATGCTGTGTTTTGTTTACAGCTCTTGAAATACAGAGACCTAAGAGCTCTTTCATGATTGCAGCCTGCGACTGATTCACATGGATGAGAATTACAAGGCTTTATGATCCCTCCCTCAGTTTTACAGGCTTGAATTCATCCTTGGGCAAAAGCTGGTGTCACAAAATGCCAAGAATCTTGGCTCAGAAGAGCCCACGTCCTGTACCCTCTCGTCCTGCAATTACCGGGCAGATAATGTTCTCAGCCAGGGAACGTCCATGGGAGCGCGACGTGGCTTGACTAAATGCCAACAGAACTGATGTAATCGTTCACATGCTGGGCCTGCGCAGTAAAATGTGCTACAGGCTTCTGCACGTCGTATCTACACAATCCCAAACCCAGGAGCAGGAGGGAGAGCCGGGGGAATGACAGCTGACTGGCTCATTGACATTCTCCCAGAGTCTGGTGATCCATCTCCTGGCTCTCCGTGATCCATCTCCTGGCTCTCCGTGTTTCCTGATACGTAGGCTGGTGGAAAAAGTGTGAAATATTGAAAAGATGAGGGTGAAAGAGTCCTTAAAGCTTAGGGAGAGGGAAGCTCCCCATGCTGGGAAGGACAGAGGCATTAGCACAGATTTCAATCTGCAGAACCCCATTTTCTGTCCGTGGGGTGCTTGGAAGTGCCAGCCTTGCTCTGCTTTGTGTTGCTGGCATGAGGCAGGCTGAGCTGGGAAGGGGATGGATCCCCACAGCCTCAGCTTCTCAGTGCCCCAAGTCTGAATCAGAGCTGCTCGCTGCTGCCTGTGGACCTTTCACTCTCCAGAAGGCACCAGAAATCACTACCAGCTCCTGTCAGTGCCCACAGGAAAGCCAGGAGGAATCAGCAGCGAACTGGGAATATTTAATAATAATTAGTAAAATTGTGGTAGTTGTTTGGTTTTTTTTCCCAGTAGCAAGTAACGTTCCATTCCAGGCTACCTGTGTTTCAGCCTTTGCTATTCCCAGTTCCCTGTTTCCTGACCACCAAGCCACAGATATAGGGTGTTTTCTGGACATATCTCAGATAGTTTGGTGCTGCTTTGTTTTAAAGGAATTAAAAGCCATTGATCTGAAAGACATCCTTTCCTTTAGCATGCATGGTCTCTGGCAACATTATGAATTTTTAAAGGATGAAGCTATATTTTAAAGAAAGAAGTGAAATTTCTCCCCATCTTCAGAGTTATTTCCTTTCTGGAAGATTTTTCTCTGATCTCCCAAATTCCTCTATGATGGACATTTTGCCCTTCTTGATTAACTGTGCATGTGAAAAGGTCATTCAGTTTTTCTTCCCTGTCATTATGTTTACATAAATCCTCTAAGAATCAGCAATAATATACTTCACCTTCCTATTTCTTTTAAATTTTTTTTAACCCTCTGTAGCCCTTTCCCTGAAGATTTCATTCTTTCCTGCTGCTGTTTTATGCTCAGAGTTGTGGCTTGTTGAAACCACAGTCATTCTTGAAACAGATCTGGGTGCATTTGAGAGGAGCAGAGATGTTCTTCCATGGAGACTTGACTTAAAGCATGTCATCTTTTTTTTCCATCTCCGAACAGATAATGAAAGCTGTTTAAAGAGAAAAGATAAAGTTTCTTTCCATTTATGAAGAAGCATCACAAGCAGGAACATAGCATGCTTGATAGGACTGAATTGCAAGACAGAGGGGAAAAAGAACAAATGGGGGAAACCAAGAAGAATAATTCTCCAGCAAATTAACACACTTCTCCATTTCCAAACAATAGGCTACATGCACACAGGCCAACTCCTGTAATTGTGTCCAAAACAAAGGGTCTCCTGGCGTGGTCTGCATGTTAGGCAGGCTAAGGGACACTTCCATGACCCCATTTGGAGCTGTTACCATTGTGTTTGGGGTAAAATCCATCTCTGTAGGAGAGTGCGTTACTGCAACAGCTGATTTTCCTTACAACACAACAATACTATGCATGATGCAAAAGTATAATTTTCCTAATTCCTATCAAACCCCATGGGATCGAAATAGTGTCTTAGAGGCCAAGTGTCTAAAAATTTTTGTCAATGTGGGCTTGCTTCAAACAGGAATTCTCGTACTGTCTAGTCTTCCTAAATACTCAGCTTGCTTACTCTCCCCATCCTCCTTTTTTCTTCTAAATAAAGCTTAAGAGGGACTTGCAGGACTAAAGTGCATGTGCCTGGCACATGTAACAAACAGTAGTAACCAGAGTGTCCCCTGATACGCACGATTTTTTGAAACAACGATATACTAGTGGGGTTGTCATAGAAACAACTGCGTTTGTCACCCACAGCATGGTGAGAACAGACTGTTGTTCCCCATTCAGAGAGGAATGCAGGTGGATGTGATCCTGAGGGACCTGTCACTCCTCCTGAGACAACAGGCACTAGTGGGAATTAAAGGCCCTCAGCATCTCAAAGGATGAGCTCTCATTCAGGTGGATCCCCAGTGTTTCACTCTGGATGAAGACATTACAAGGCTTGATGCCTGTTCCTCTGAGCAGACTAAATGTAGGAGTCTCACTGAAGCCTTTCTTCAAGCACAGTTTCTTTGCACGAATGGTTTGCAAAAGCTTTCAATGAGATAAACTACTTCTCATCCGTTTCATTGAGAATGTTGGTCCTCATGTTTGGCTGAGCTTGTTCCCAGAGAAGGGAGAACACAAAGCTTCTAGCAACAAAGGAGCTTGGAGTGAGCAGATGCTGCAACGTTGTGTGGTGAAGAGAACCTTCCTTGCAGGCTTTCATAACCCCTCTGGTTAATTGTGGGCTTAAGCATTGGTTTAATGGCTTGAACAACAACGGATCAAAGTACAGTTTGCTGACAATGTGGACTGGTCAAAGGCTGCTTGGGTACCTGGGCACGTTGAAATATTTTTTATCTTTTAACTTCATATATATAAACTCTGAACAGGAGGACAAAAGACAAACAGCAGATAGCTGTTTTACAAACTAACGTAAAGAAACTCTGAAGATGAATATGTTTATCAAATGCTTCTTAGTTACTAACTAATATCCCATGATGTTAGTAATGGCAAGTCCAGCTCAGGTTATTTGTTCCTGGAGACATTGACCACACTGACCCTTCGCTCAAGTTCTCCTCATTCCTGGGATTTGTTTCTCAATGCTGTGGAGACCATCCTGTCACTTTGGGGATGGAAAAGGGGGATTTAATACATGGAAACAAGCCTTGCAAACAACCTTGCAATGATCCTGCAAACAAACCTTGTGTGAGGAAATTTTGGATCAGCTTTAAAGGTTCTGCATTGCTCCTGTTCTCAGCCTGCCATGTACCCTGTGTGTGACCTAGTTATCAGATACATCCCAGGGATAACACAAAACACTAATGAGCACTGTGCATGGCCATAAAATTGTTACTGTGACTTTTATTACTGCTAAGACTGATGTTGGGATGCAATTTACTTCAAGGGGCAAGCAGAACTAAGAGACTACCCAGAAATTACCTGGAAAGATTGCTCAGGAAAAGATTTTAAAATAATTACCATTTCTCAGCAGGTTATTTTGTAATCAGACTGCAAATTTCCTCAAACAGAATCTTGAAGAACAATAGAAAAAAACTGCCCATGTTTAGATCTCTTCTTTAAGACACACCTAGTGTTACTGGCTGGCCTTGTAGCTATTTACCATGTAGATTGAATTAAAGATCAATATTTGAAGCAGGTATTGTTTGTACCATGTGTCAGGGGTCCAAAAGCAGAGACAGAGTTTTCTGAAAAATCTCACCTGGGTGTCTCAGGCTGGTGTCTCCCAGTACAAGAATGAAATTATTAGACAGTTGTTCAAAGTTTCAGTCTTAGAGAAAATCAATTATTCATGATAAAAACACTACACAACTATTATCTTCCATTTCTCTGCAACGTCCTTTGTTCCCCTTGCAAGATTTTATCTACTTTTAAGTAACAAATAAGTTTTTAATGAGTCTTCATTCCTGATTTTTCCTGTAGTCCCTGTACCATGCATTACTAAAGTATCATTTATCACACCATTAATTCCTTCCTCTATCTGTAAGCAGATGAGAAAACTCTCAGACTTTCTGAAATTAAACCTTGCCTACATAACCAGAAAACTCCCAGGATAAAGAACCGAAAAATCCTAATGCAGTCAAAGAGGTCCACCCTTGTCATACAGATTAGCAGGTAGAGCTCAAGAGCTATAGCTCACATGAGAGCCAGCTAAAACATCTTTTTAAGTATTTCCTGTAAAATCCTCAGCTTAAAAATGAATTATGAAAAAATAATAAAACCCCAGATTTATATGCTAGAACAGTGGCGTTAATTATTTTTTTAAAATCAATAATTAAAGAAAAAAATTACTGAAACTTGAAGCTATTTCATCTGATTCTCACTCCTACAACTTGCCTGTATTCATCTATTACCATGTGAATAGGGCAATGATTACACTTCTACTAACCCTATTAGGTTTACCAGAGCAGAATTTTCCTTGATTGGCCTAAAGCAAGGGCAGACTAATTTAGTTCACAAAGGTAAATTAAACTGATAGGCTTTAATTAGGGAAAGCTCCATTTACAACCTAATATGGGGCATAAGGTTATTTGTACTCAGCACAGTCTCAGAGAAGATGACAGCAGTTTTCTTTTCCTCTCTCTAATACAAAACGCTTGAATCAAAATAATAATTTTGGGTCCTGGACTACATATTTTCCTCATCCCATCTGCCATAATCATAACAAAAATTCCACTTTGATTCCACTATTTTTTTCCTTTAGTGGCTGTGTAAGGTAAATTTGAACATGTTGCTCCTTTCTGTACTTTCTGGAAGATTTCTGTGAACATTCCCATTAGTCTAAAGCCTGGTTCACTGTCCTACTTTTTCCCCTGTTTTAGGTGTACACCTAGAGATGTACATGTGACCAAACAAGCAGCACTGTCTACAGAATGTGGCTAAATGACCAAAACTCATTTAATGCCACAGCTCTGAATATTGGAACACCCTTTGAAGCATTTTATTCTTCTGGTGCAGCTGAAGTCAGTTTTAAATGTAACTGTGCAGTGATGTAGCTGCACACAAGGTATGTGATCCACTGATTAGGCTGTAAGATCTGGGCATCAAGACCAGGCTAGAAAATGCTACTAATAATAAAGATGCTGAAAGTGTTTTAACAAAGGCAGGATGAAGGAGAAAGTTTACAGTCTAAAAAATAATCTGTAGTAACTGTTTTAAGTTCTGTGCACAGAAAAGCATAGCTTTTTTAAAAAAAAATCTACATGCCATTTTTAATAAGGATTCAACATCTGGACTATAAAAATATAATCATGAAGAAAAAATCTATTCAAAAAGCAAAACAAAACTCTTGAACACAGAGCCTGTAAAATAGAGGCGTGTGTCAAAAGCCCTCACTGACGCAGCTGGTTTTCAAAGAAATGGTAGTAGCTTTTAGCAGGAGGGCAATTGCTGAATAGTGCTCTGCACATCCTGAGTCAAGATAATACAAATAGCTGCCTGTGAGAAAAATGGATAGGCTAATGGCCTCTCCTGCTCTGGTTAACAGAGCAGGGCTATTCAGAAATGTATGTTGGCTAGAGGGTTTTTTTGTGTGCTTTGCTTTTTGGTTTGGATTTGTTGTTGGGTTTTTTTTTCTTTTCATTCTCCTTGATCAGCTTGTTTTTACAAGTGAAAACCTGTAATACAGGAACCCATAATGGAATTCTGTTCGGTGTAATCTTTTCCCCTTTTTTGACACACATCACCTATTTAACCAAGAGGCCTACTAAGCTAAAGGCTGAATGACATTTGTTACATCGCTCTACTGAAGTAGATGAATCTGATGTGTTCTCCATTATGGGTAATAGTTCAAACATACCTCACTTTCAGGGAATAGTCTGAACAGATCAAGATCTCAATTCAACATCCAAGGGCTTAAGTTGAAAGTCACGATTGCTATTCGCAAGCTCTTTAGGTTTTTTTTTTTCCTGAAAAAAACCTATATTTATTGACTTGATGGTTAATAAAAGTTGGACTCATTTTTAGATTAAATAAGCAGATGTCGTGGGCTGGCAATGCTTTTGCCAATAGTCAGATTGCCATCTAACTTGTGCAAACTTTTTTTTAAACTAATAATGTTTGAGCAGCTTAAAAGTCTATCATCTGTTTCCTTACAAATCATGTGATCTTCTGTCAGACAGGCAGTTTTATTACTGTCATTTCAGGCTGCCTGAAAATGCCAGAAAGCTACAAATGGTATGTCTACATTTCTCTATATTATTATTATAACTGTTATTCACAATAAATATTAATTCAACATATTCACTTATTAGGGTGAAACCCACAAATATCACATATTGTGCAAATTATACATATATGCTACAGATAAAGTCTAGATGTAATTAACTGTAAGATGTGTTTTAAATTTACTATAAACATCTGTATTCAGACTGAAGTTTTAAAGGCAAGACTCAAAACCCACCACGATATAATACTAAGGCATTTTAAACCAAATAGAGAAAAAATTACAGTGAATACAGTTCTTCTGTGTATAATATTATCCATGTATTTTATATTTAAGATTCTAGATTACATTTTTCTTCCAGACTTTGCATAGTTAGTACACAGATTACTACTCGTAACCTACTAATTTAAAAATAACAGGGTAGCGTGTGCGATGGGCCATGCACTTTTCCTTGTCAATAAAAATACTGTTTGCTTTCACAGCTATTTCTTTTTCTAAATTCATCCGTGTTTCTTCCAGGTTCCTCAGAGACTGTTCAGATTCCAGCAGTTTTTTCTTCAGGGATTTAATGGACTCCGTTAGTTCTTCAACTTCGCTGACCAACCTGAACAGAATTACATTGAGTCATAAAAAAAATGAGCAGAAGCCAGTCTGTGTTGGAAAAGACATATGAACTGTAACGGGAATAAAGATCAACAGCTCAATAAAGATCAACACTCAACATCAAAGGACTTAGTCAAAAGCAAAGTTCCTTTTTATACCTTCTGTACAGAAGTGATTTAGATAGGACCAAAAATGTCTTTTGCCATTAAGCACAGTGCAACCATCCATCCTCACCTTCTCCCACTCTGTAGGACACTACAGGGTTTTCATCATTATAGGATGAAAATTGTTAAGTAAGTCACCCAGTTGGACTGGATCAGCATTTTGTCAAGCCTGTTTTTTGATATCTGTTCACTGGTATAAAACTCCAGTATCAAAGATGATACTTGCACTAGAGATCAGAAAACAGTCTTTACTTTAAAACCATATAAGCTTTTAAAGAAGCAGTAATGCACCGTTTTTAAAAAAGCAACAAAAATTTTTTAAAGAAGCACATTATTCCAACTGAAAGTCAGTTAGGTGCTTTGTTGCAATCTACCTGAAGAGAAGGCACATATTTACTTCCTGGGAAAACAAGATCCCTGTGTGCTATGCAAACTGAGTTAACTACAAACAGTGTAAATCTGGCAATTAAACACATGTTCATTCAGCAAAGGACTTGCTTGTGTCCCTCAATCCCATTAAAGGCAATGTACATACGGAAAAGCTTTCACAGGGATGCTTTGCTGAATCAGGACCTTAAGTGAGTTTGCTTGAAATGGTATAAAGCATTTGGATTAACTATAACTTCTTCCTCTCTGTATAAAGAGCAGCACATCGGCTTTAAATGGTAGGGAGCTTTGCTACAAGGATATTGTAAGCCTGCAAAAGCTGATTCCCCACTTTTCCTAAGGGTAGGAAAATGTGAAGGAGAAGAATCAATTACAAAGCTTAAAATGAGATCAAAACTGACAAAACTGATGTTCAGACCTTTAATTTGAAAGGATTTGTTGACCTCCAGTTTTAAAATGGATTATTACTGAAAATCAAATGCCACCAGCCCAATGGTTCATAGTACCGAGGACTTGTCTCAGACTATGAATATGTGCAGCCTATTTACATTCTCAGCACTTGAAGCATAATTCATTCAGCACATAGTCCACCTTGTGGTGAACTTCTGCTAATAGCAAAAGGGTTGCAAATGATCCATACGCTGTCAGGTTTTTTTGGATTTTCTAAATTAAAAAGAAACTACACAGTTCAGAGAAGAGATAGCTGTCTAACCTCCCTTCTGGATAGAATGGACACCTTGGAGGATCTGTTTAATAGTGTTTACCTGAATTGTGCTTCGTCTCTGCAGAGGTCTACATTGGGCCTAAAAGACCTGTCATACAGCCTTGTTTGAGCAACTTTCATCGGGGCTTCTTTGTCTTTGATAGCTTGTTTGAGAGCAGCAATGTTAGCTTCTTGATATCCAATCTCCTTAAGGGTCTAAAGAGGATACCCGAGAAAAAGAACTGGTTAAAAAAATATACACATTTTCTCTGTGCATGCTATACATTTCTGCTATACTGTTCACAGTCCTAGTGAGCCAGTTAATAGTTTCGACCTCCTATTTGTCCAGAATATAGAAGAAATAAAAGTATTAAAAAATGAAATAGAGCTACTCTTATCAGATACTAAGCTGAAATAAAATAGTGCCCTGTACCTGACATGAATTAAGACATTTTTCCTAGAAGATAAATCTGCTTCTCAAAAGAGGCTATCACCACTGTAGCCAGCCTTTCAAGAATAACACTTACGTTTTTCAAATGATGCTCTAGTTTGTGTTTTGTATCATACAGCTCCTCACAGTGTTTAGCGAAAGCCTCATTAACAGCAGCACATTGTTTCCTCATGTCCTCAGATGTATCATGGAGAATATTGTCAATCAAGTCACGAAGATTGACGGAAGCCAGTTTTTCTCTCTCTGCCCTATAGATGTTGTCATGACTAAACTTGGCCCATGTCTCTGGTGTTGAGGCACTGGAAGAAGAGGTGAATGTTATATAAATAGGTACCTTGATCTTTTGTTCATTGCACTTAAGAAGACAATCTGAAGCTGGTTCTCTCCCTGCAAAAGTGTGGCCAACCTCTATTTTTTTTTTTTGCTGTTGCATATAGTCTAGACTAATCATGAAGGAAGAAGATTAATCCTTTATAAAATTAATAAACTCTCATTCATCTTTTGACTTCTGAAGGAAGTAATACATGACACAAAATCAGCCAAAGTTCTTCCATCTTTAGCTAATACTACTAAGGCAAAAGAAAAGAATACATATACTTTTGTGTGCAAGCACAAGCAGTTAAGTTACCAGCAAATAAACACATAAATATATTCAAGCTTTACAGTCTGTGTCTACTGTGAAACAGCAAGAAACAAGATCTCTGGTTATACTTTGCCATGTTGAGCAGCAGAAGGAACTGCATAGCACTTGGGACACTGTGCCATATGAGCACTGTCTGAAAGGGGAGGGAGAAACAGCAAGATTTATTGCAAATCCTCTCTGTGTAGTGGAAGCAGCACATGCCTTTCCCGAAAGAGTGACATGTTTGATGATGTCAAATGGTAAGTTTCAATAGGATTTAGACCATTAGCAAAGCAAATTATTTCTGAGAAAAGCTTCTACAAACTCAGTCCGTGTATAGCAAACCAGTGGTGTGCCTTGCTGAGATGGCAGCACTACCTTTACTATCCATGTAGCTATTTTAAAGGTATGACATTGTATATGGCCAAAGCAGCAGCAATGACATCTTTAATTCAGAGCAGAATTCACAGATGCAAAAGATGTATTTTATCTTACCAAGGCTATTTGTAGAGGATAATAACAGTAACTGCTCACCTCTCTTCAAACTTCACAGAAGTAGGATGGAACTGGATGTTGGTGCTCTGATTACTGTATCTCCCACATTTATCATCAATGTTGTATGTTTCAACTTTGTCTGACCAGTCTATTTCACAAACCTCTTTGTGCTCTCGATTTATTCTGAAAAGTCAACATTATCACAGATAGTTAGCAAAAAACAAATAGCAGAACTATTACAAACATTTGTGAAACTAGGCTCTGAGCCTTTGTTGTTTTTTTTTTAAAAAAAGAGAATGTAAACTTTCATTTTTGTCCTGAAAATCCTAACCAAACACTCATAACTATCTTCTAGAGTGACAGGAAGTCTAATGTGGTAACCACTGCCCTAGACCTTCAGAACTGCTCTGAGCCTGCTGAAGTCTTAGAGCTCTTACAGCCTAAGGTGATGGAGTTGTTGGACTTTGGATTTTACATAAATAATCCTAAAATGCAGACTCAAATTTAAGACCTCCATGAAGTGAGCCTGATCATTCTCTGAGCCTTTTTATTCAGCCTTTCAAAGACTGCAGCATGCAGACAGTGTAATCTATCCTTGGAAGGTACAGGTACAACGATATTAGGGATATGCTGTTTCGTTGTCAATTAAATGAGTCACATGTTACCAAATTAGTTAAAATTACTTCATATTACAAAAGATAGTGGGTCGTTATCAACTGTTAACGCCAGATGTCACTGTCACCTAAGGAATTAAAAAGACGCTGCTGGCCAATGATAGTACTAAAATGATTTTAAAACAATTATAAAAAGCAAAGCCTAAACTCAGTAGGTTATTCTTATATTCTAATTGACATAACAGAACTACTTTAAATTATTTTGCATTTATAGGCATTCTTTCTAAAAACGATATTTCATTTTATCTGGTCAAATTAGCACAAATTGGACCAGATTAAAAAATTAATAAACTGAAATATCAAGGTTTCCAGCAGTAAAGTCTGTCATATTGATGCACCTTAGGATTTGGGTAAAATCTTTCCAAAGGGCTTGTTATAAATGTAAAGCAAATATTCTTTTCAGAATGCAATGAACATTCATACTGATACAAAAGATGGAGTGAAATTTCATATTTTAAGTTCATACTGACATCTGGTGGCAAAAAACTCATCTTTGATCAGATAAATTATTTTAAAAACTTCTATCCAACAAATATATCATTAGGAGCAACAAGATAGAGTGATATTCAGATAATATTTTTATTGCATTCAAGTTTAGTGTTGGAAAATTGAAGAAGTGAATATACATAATCAGGGCTGAAAATCTAAAGCACGACTTTAGGGCACAGTTCTTACCTTACCCTGCTTGAGAATCCTGAAGTTTCATCACTGAGTAGCTGTTTTCAGATTTAACTGAAATTCATGAGGCTCATAAACCTAGCATGGATATGAACTTTATCCATTGGGCATTGTACCCCTGTATTTAAGGAAATTTTTGGCTATATAAATTAGCTGCTACAGTACTGTGGAAAATGTCTTACCGCATCTGGTTGCGAGCTTGTATTAAAGTTCTTTTCAAAAGCTCCTGGATACCTCTGATGAGCTCAGCTTCCTAGACAAAAACATTGAGACTTCTGTGATATCCAGTGGAGTACATACTACTCTGCGGAGCAATTTGATTTCAATGGTTGTGGATAAATACTTAAATCTGCCACTCATTGCCCGTTTTTACCCTATTATTGCAAGACAAGATCTTCTGAGGAGTTAGCAGATATAGAAGTAACTCAGTAAGTCTAAGGCAGCAGCAACACTTTGAATACTTCTAAAGCCTGGGGATTCGTTCCTTTCAATATTGCATGTATATTCTATGAAAAAGATCTATGTTCTGTCAGATTAAACAGAATATCTGAATTATTGCATAGCCTTGAAGTAGGGGGAAAAAAAGCACCAGCAGCACACTCAGCAGGAGATCAGAGTCACTGCCTTGCACAAACACAATGTGCTACTTCAACACGGAGCAGGACACTGCACAACCTCAGGGCACCTGACACCAGATTGTGACACAGCAGATCAGCTTCTCTGGCAAGACAGTGGCTCCCAGAACCAGCTGAGTCCTTGTAGATACCTTCAGAACTTTCTGTCTTACTCTCTACTAAGCAGTTTATCTGTGTGCAAAGACAGAGGCTTCCATCCCATCAGATTCCTGCAGATCTCCAAAAACACAGTTTGTCTGAAATATGGTGATAAGGTGCTATTTAACATAAAGGAGTGGTAGTAGCATAATCTTCTGTTGGCTTGACTCCTTTGAATGCTTTGTATTAACTAAAACTAGAAGTTACTACTCTATGATTTAAACAGTCACTGTCTGATTCAGCAAGTATAGGAAAACTGTCATAATATTAAACCCAATGGCCCTTACAGCTTTAACTTTTTTCTTAGATCTATTTATTCCAGAACTCCTTTTGCCTCTGATGATGGACAGTATCACAGACTGTAGAATTATCTCAACTATGTGATATTGTTTGCAGGGTTAATTTCCTCTCGGTTGGAAGACATGACTGCTCAACGTCAGGAAACTTTGCCTCACCCTGATAACAGATCCAAAGTCTGAAATTGCAGCTCAAGATGGTTTTAGCAGGAATGTTCCTTTCAACACAAACATGATCAAACCAAAAAAGGCCACAATTTCTAATAATCTCTAGTGGAACAAAAAGTACTGGTGCTCATTTTTGACTGCAATAATGCTGCTATCAATGCTGTATGAAGTGAATTTACTGACCTGGTGATTACATATTGTTATATAAAAGCCAGTCCAGCAAGCATTTTCTTTTTTATTATTTAAAGGAATTTAATATTTGAGGCTTGGATGTTAAAAAGAGCCTTTGTATAGGAAAAAACTCCTAATTAATTTTGCTGGTTTACATCAATGACAGTGATCCAATGACAGCTAAGGGAGTATATACTTACTAATAAACTTTATTCCCAGAACACTGCTGCACTCGTTGATCCTTGTAATGTTTTTGACAAATAAATAAATGTGTGTTTCCCTGCAGTGTCAGTTTCTCCAACATAAGAAACCAACAGGGACCATTAAAAAAGTAAAAAATTATTATAAATGGAAAAGGACAATCATGATTGGAAAGAAAATATTATTTTTAAGGCTCTAGAAGAGAACAATTAAAATAAGTACGTAGCGGAAGGTATCCTTTTACAAACTGTGAGAACACTGAAACTCACTGCCTGCAGGGAGGAAGTATTACAATAATGAGTTGTCAAAGTAAAAATTCTAAAGGATTTTAAAGGGTTAGAAAGATTCAGCACTTGAAATCACATTTATAGTAATTGATACTATTTTGTGTTTGGTAGTCAGTTTCCATGTAAATAAAGGGACAATCAGTTTCCTGTGAGTAATGTGCACAATTTAAATGAGAAAAGTCTTCCTTTAGCAATTAAGCTTTCTGACATGGAAAGAGTGAAATAATGCAAAAATAAAGAATTCCCTTGTTGAATGACCTAAAATAAAATATAAAAATTAATTCTCTGTTGATGAGATATGTATTAAAATAT
Organism: Scolopax mira; assembly: GCA_004320125.1. Classification (NCBI taxonomy): domain Eukaryota; kingdom Metazoa; phylum Chordata; class Aves; order Charadriiformes; family Scolopacidae; genus Scolopax; species Scolopax mira. The sequence continues at coordinate 13,305 of BJBW01011020.1, read as the reverse complement.
GACATTTAAAACTGAAGATAAAGTTCTCATAATTAGTGGCAGTCTAAGACTAGTTCAACTGAATAAGCAGGGATAAATGATGATGAATTTTCAATGCTTATCTACTTAATGATTTCTCTTAACTTTTAAAACAGTTAAAAAGTCAGATTGTGTGGCTGGGAGGAGCTGTGGCACTGGGTTGAAGATGAAGTTCCTTTTATCTAGGCTCCTCAGTCCTAGCTGCACTGTTAGACATCGTAGGACAACCCAGCCTGATGCCTACCCATACTGTGGCTGGGTCATGGGGTTGAAGTGGGAGAGGGTCCACACTGTGTGAATGTCTGCCAGGTGCTGAGGAGCAGGAGCTGGGAATCTCATGCACCATGAGGAAGACTCAGAAAATGCCATATCTGCTCCTTCACATTTTCTTTGCAGAGTAAATTCCATCAACAACCATGGCAGGGAGAGCTGCAACCCAGAGCACAGCTCGCCTGGGCTTCGTGATTTCTGGCATAAAAATGGGGGTGATTCCACACTGAAATCCTGGGGGTAGATCTGGGTTTTATCAAGTGGCAGAATGAATGAACTTTATTTAGTCTGAGCACAGGATTGTGCTGGCAATTCATTTGAAGGCCCAGACTGTATTAAGACAGTAAAAAAATACGTGAAAGAGTTTTAGTAGCTGGTAACAGCTCTGGTTCTGATGACAACTTAACTTAGGTTTGCATTTCTTCAGTTCATAAGAAGACTTGGTGGATGCAACGTCTTTTTTTTACTCCTTATTTTTTCTATCTATGTCTTTATGTGCTGTCTGTTAAAATGAAATACTGTCAAAACTGAAGTGATCTTGGCTTCTTTTCAGCTGTCTTCTCCACAGTTCAGACTAATAATAAACTTCTCTTATTATAAATGGTTGTCAATTAATGGGGAAAGAACATTTTATAGTTTAGTGTGCCATTTATTTTTATTACAGTATTTAATGTTTATGATGCAAAAGTTGGATTTTCATCAAATCTAGTGACAAAACCATCCCGGTTCATGACTTTGTAAGTGCTTAATTAATGGTGCAAAGAAAATGTTTAAGAGCAGATGTTTGTGCTTTTCACAAATTTACAAATCCTTTTTTTTTTTTTTTGCAGCCTGTCTTTTTATACCAGTGACTTGCAGATGTCAGCAATGATGTCTGAATACAGCACCCAGGGCCAGAACACCACAGTGAGAGAGCAGCTAAGAGGAACCCTCATGAGTAGAACCCCATGAGAGAGGCTGTGCAGTCACCCTTGATTACAAATCCAGCTGCATCCATCTGTCAGTAACAACATGACACCAGATGTCCCACACATCAGCACAGCAAATAAAAGCAAGCTAGTGTACAGATCTCAATAGATTTAGACCCCCAAACAGCATGTAACAGGAAGACTGTTGCTCATTACAGCTGGGAGTGAGAGCAGGTAACAGTCTTCAAAATCTCAGCTCTGTGACTGACCTTTTTCCAACAGTCATTTGAAAATTGATCATCTGCAGATGTTGAAAATAAGGAAATAATGTTAAAATAATCTCAGCTGAGTTGTCTATGTACAGGAGTGTCCTATTGTACACAGGTTCACTTGGCAAAGCTAGAGATCAGGGTGTTTGGAAATGGCATTCCGTTTTCCTTGCCCCGTTATTGCAGTTAGCAGCAATACATACATATGTATACTTTTCCACTTTTTTAAACTTTAATTTTACACAGTTGACAGGATCTTGGCTGATGCTTTTGTCTTCAGCATCAGGGAATAGCTGGGGCTGACTTCATTGTTGAAGCAAACACACAACAAATCAACACTCTGAGTTAAATAGAGTTCTAGGATAAAAACACCGTGTAAATATAAGTACATCTGCTTATGCCACAGTCATATCTGGCTCTCAATTAATTAATCTGGGCCCTGGACATTCAGAAATAACTTTGAAATGCAGAATGTATGCACTTGAAGCATAATCTATTGACAGTGTGTCACCATGTGCCAAGTCCTTTGCTAAACTCTCATTAAAGTGATGTAAAGGGGATGTGGAGTTGTCACATCATAGGTTATGAAAGTCAAACCTCGTGGAGAAGAGATGCACGTACTGCTTTTTCTGAATTCATCTATTTTCAATGCAACAGTGCAAATAAATAAAATTATTCTACTTGAGATGTTTTAACTTCTTTTTAGTCATCAAACAACCTTCTTTATTGGAAAAAAACACCCTATTGTGTCCTTCAACTTCTTTTTCTTAACCAGAACTGCATTAAGAGAAGATTAATATGCTGTTAAGTGGAGTCAATGAACTTCTGAGTAGCAGCTGATTCTACTATGCATCTGAGGAGCTTTCTCTTAAATATTGTCATCCCTCATACCAGCAGTAGCTATTTAGTGGTGGTATGTATCACAACAGATGATCTAAATACTCCATACTGCAAAGCAAATAGGACAGACGAGTTGGAGCAAAATCTCCTTAAAAGAAATAGATGGTGTGCCAAAAAATAGGACCCCCCAAATCTTATCTGGATGCATAAAACCTTCATCAGAGATAGTTCTGTTTTCTTTGTGAGTCATCTGAAACTATTCCTACTGACCAGATAATGAAAGTGCAATTACATGCAGAGATTCAAAACTGCTTGTATTTGATGTTGTCTCTTTAAATGTCATCTGCTGAAAGGTGGTTATCTCAGCAGGGTGCTCTCAGAACTAGAAAATATTCTTCATTCCTGCAGAAAGCTGAAAGCTGGAAAAAAACCTATGTCCTATGAAAAGTTTTTCCATAATTGTGTGAAAAGCAGCCCCCTGTCCACACACGCTCTTCCCCCCACTGCAGATTCTGCCATGCTCCAGATGATGGGAGCTGGCAGGAACATGGCAAAGATACCAGAGAATGATGCCAGCAGAAGCCTGAGCTGCTAGTAGGAGAGGAATAATTTCAAAGGAAGTAAAATGCCCTAGAATATCAATTAACTGCGTAATTAAAACTGCAAGGAAGAGAACGTCCGTTTCCTCACACAGCCGACTTGTGGAAACTATTTCTTTTTTTTCTCAGTTTTTGCATGGAAAGAGAATAAATTACTCCTGACCTCCCTGCATTTCTTAAGAGAGATAAGATTAGAAAGTGACTGGACAAGTAAGCATCATTTAGAAAAAGTATGTCTGCACTTTAGTGATAAAATTTGTATAACTCCTCCAAATAAGCAAATGTTGTAATGCAGAGCAACCAGTGAACTGGGCCATTAATTTGGAAATCTGCACATTGAACAGTCAGAATTAATGGCAGAGAAGCTCTAAGTGTCAAGAATTATTAGTCAGTTTTGCAGAGAGTAAGAAATACAAGGTACCATCTGATTTCTTGCAGTGAAAGAGGTATAGAGCATAGCTGCAGCTTAAAGAGATGGCAAAGCTATTTGCTGGCTATTTTCTATTTAAAAGCTATTTGCAAACATTTGCGCCTTAAAATCTATTCCTCTGTGAAAATGGGAAGGATTTCCTCCGATATTATGTAGTTCTCTTCTTTCAGCACTGCAAAGGTCATTGGCATGGCAACAAAATCTTCATTTCTCAAGAGTCCATCTGCTGCTGGTACACACGCCTCATCTGAACTCACATCATTCCTTTTTGATGACATCCCACTTGGCTGTTGACGGGCTGTCGTCACATGCAGAGAACCAAAATTTCAGGTGAAGAATTAGCAGCAGCAATAGCAGCAGCTGGACTTCAGAGCAATGAACAAACTATTCTCTGAGATCAGGAGAGAAATCCTGACAGAAATTTTTGTGTGTGTGTGTAAACTGTATGTTTCACAGACTTCTCTAAAACATCAGCTGCCAATGAAAATAATTTATTTTTCTGTAACCTAAATCTCATAACAAATCACACAGTGAAATATCCTATACACTAACTCTCACATGTTTATATTTTTGACTGGAACAACCTCTTGTTGATTACAATTCCATAACTGTACACAAATCCTATTAAAAATACTGTAAATATTATCATGTCATCAACTATGTCATTTTCTCCAATATTTTTCTAACAACAAATATTAATCATCTGGTTTAACCGGTAACTCATCATGAATCAACTTTCATAGTATACTGGAGGTTGCAGGCAAATAATCATTAATTCATTTGTGGGACACTAGAATATGTATCATTCCAGAATGAAAAATGACTGAGAACCTGTTCTCTGTAACATGTGCAGCCACAATAATTACACCAGATTTCAAGGCAATCTACGTGTAGGGCTGGATCTCAGTGACAGATAACAAAGTGTCAGCTGGAGTAGAGAGTCCTCTCTGGGAGAAAAAGGATCGAGCAATTTTCAGGAGAATCTCAGGCTTGATGAAGTCACGCTGTCAGAACTACCATCTGTCTGTGCTCCCCCCTGGTTGCCTGGAGCTGTCATCTCATGCAGCTGTTGCATGACAACATTGTACAGTTCGGAGAGAGCCATGATGCTGTCCTGCTGGACATTTAAAATGATGGTTTGTATTGAGACACTGTAGTTCAGTGCATCACCACCTTGTGAACCTTGGCAAGACTACAGTATCAGACTCCATAATGAAAGGCAATGGCAGAGACTGCCAGATGTGGACCACTTCAGCATGGCTACAGGCAAAGAGCATCTCACTGGTTCTGAATAATATGCTCATGGGGTATTGCAGTTTTAAAGTGTAACCTGCTGAGATGAGGGGACTTTAAGCCAACTGGAGGCTGGAAGAAGTATAATGCCACAATAGGAAGCCCATCTTGGTTAAGGAAACCTCTGTTTTGATTTTGTTTGGATCTAGTCTGAAAGAGGGAATCTGGTCTCCTCTAGTCATACTCATAAGATTTTAAATACTTTGTAAACAGAGGAAGGATTTTAAACCACCCTTCTTAAACCTAGGAGTGACAGAGTCCAGGCTTCCAGGGAGGGGCACTAGGCCTCTGTGCATTGCCAGAAGATACCTTCATGAGCTGCAGTTACCATCTACTGACCAATCTCTTCACCACTTTAGAGACAAGGGTAGCACTTAGACAGGGCTGCCAACATCCTGCTCACCTTCAGCAACTCTCTCTCCACCTCATCACAGACCAGGTCTGGGGCTTGCCTCCTTTCTCGACACTGCAGATTATCGGTGGCAATGGTATAGGGCACCTCAGTAGCATCGAGTGCCCTTTCCAGCCGCAGCTTCTGGGCTGCCAGCAGGCGGGTCTCGGCATCAAGGTCCTCAATCTCATTCTGGAGCTGGGACTTCCAGAAGTGTATGTCTTCCAGGCGCTGGCCCACTGCAGCCGTGGAGTCCTGCTGGGCACGTTGGGCGGCAGCAGCAGCATACTCAGCCAGCTCCTTGGCCGCTGCCCGGTCACGCTCGGCCTGGTCGCAGCTGGCAAAGGCCTTGTGGTACAGCTCAGAGTTGTTCAGGTGCCACTCGGTGGGCAGGTACTTAGCGATGCGGAAGCCAGCAGTGGCCAAGCCACTGGAGGAGTCGGTCCCCGTGTTCAGCGCTACCTCGTACACCTTCATGGGTAGGTCGGAGGCGGGCACCGTCTGCGGCGCCAGCTCCTTGGTCAGCAGGACGCTGGGCTGGGCCATGGCGCCGGGGCGTCCCGCAGGGTCAGCCATGGCTCACGGCCAGGCCGCGCCGCGTCCTCTCGTCGCCAGGGCAACGGCGGCAGCCAATGAGGAGGCGGGTCCCCCCATTGCGAAGGGAAACCCGAGACGGTGAGCGGGGGAACTGCCCGCCCCTCGTTACCGCACAGCGGTAGCAGCCAATCAGAGCGCGGATCCGCCCGAGGGCGCGATGGATAGGGGAACGCGCCCGCCTCCAAGCTGCCTGTTGCTATGGCGACGGGGACACCCACTGGGGAAGGCGGCGGTTTGGCGGGGGTGTCATGGCGGCGCCGGGCGGCCGCGGGACCCCGGGGCAGGAGGATTTCCCGACACAGGCCGTGGTGCCTGTTGTAGCGCTTCTAATTCTCATATACCACTGTGTCGGTGAGAACAACGATACGCCGGAATGGCTACATTGCATCGCGGCTCCTCTTTGTGTTGAGGAAATTCACTTCCAACCGCCGCCTGTGAGCAGCAACGCTTTTTCCTGGTTGGTTCGAAATACAAGAAGATCCTGACAGGACTTCAGTCCGGTTCCGGCCCAGCGAGTGGTGGAGGCAAGGGGGAGGCCCTATTAGCCCCTCCACACTTAAGCCCTCAGGCCAGTGAGCCCCTTGGGCGGGGGCCAGGCCCTGTGAAGGCCCCGGGGCCAGGCCCTGTGGAGGCCCCAGGGCCCTGCATGGGGTCTGCGGCATCCGCTGGTCTTCAGCCGTTCAACTGAATACATTTTTGCACCTCACTCCGTTTTTATACTCCACATTCATTCTTAAGACAGTTTGTGTGACTGGCCTCATCACAGATCAAGTGCATGTGAAACCCAGCTGCAGCGGCATCCCCTGTTTACTTTTCACCTGGGGAGATACAGACTTGTATATGCTTGAATTGTATTAAATTGGGGGGGTCCACCACTGTGCAACAAGGAAAAGAAAGAAAAGGAAAGGCTGTGAGGGAGTCCTAGGAGGAAGGAGGGGAAGATGCTGAAGAGGACGGTGCCAATAGAGGGCACTCTCGTTCTTGTGCTGAGACTCTGTCTTCAATGTCATTTTGATGTAGAAAATCAAAAGGAAGAAAAAGCCATGTGCACTGCAGCCTGCCCGGTGTCATCCAGGCTAATCGGCTCCTTGGGTGTTGAGGAGAGGGATGCCTGAACTGCATTGGGGTGAGTTCGGCAGGTAACACACACAGCACTACTGGCCTGGAGTAATGACTCCCTGGCTTCTGAGAGGTGCCGTTTGCACCGCACGATCTTCTACAGAAAATACTTTGCTGTATAGGAGTTTGCTCTAAACTCACGGAAAGTCAATGGTAGTTTTTCCTAGGGGGTCTGGCACCACATACCCAGCAAAGGCTCCTTTCCACAGACACAGTGTTGAAAAAGGACATTTAGTCACAGGAGAGCTAAGAAACCTTTTGTTTTTTAATTTTGCAAATATTATAATGTAATTGTCCTTCCAGTTAAACAGCAGCAGTCAATTATCACTTTGCACTGTTCCTTTCCTTACATTACCCCCAGCCTGTACCTTTCATTCTATTTCCTCTGCTTGTGACCTTCTCTGCATGATGATCTATGCAAATTTTGCTTTTTTAAAGTACAATAAGTCTACAGGAAAAGCCCTGCTGAGTTATTCATAGTGAAAGTCCTTGGTATGGAAAATATATTTTTTTAAAATAAAGGCAGCAACAATTTGCTATTAAGTAGGATTTTTCTCTGAAGGTTTCAGAAGAGCTTTTATTAATGTCATCTTATCACAACCCATTCAGAGTCACCCAGGCAGTTTTGAAGGTGGGTCAGTTAGGGCCACGATAGAATGTGGCTGAGGTTGCAAGCTTAGCTGAGTTCTAGGCCCTAAACATGACTAGTAACTTATAATCTTTTCCAACAGGGAAACACTGCACAAAACAATAGGTAAAGTCTTCCTGATCCAGTGCAAGGATTACCTCAGTAAATACTTTTAGGGTTGTTATCCCAACTGGTCAATGTTTCCAAAGACCAGACAGATTTTGGAGAATATTTGTATCAGGCTGTGGTTTGTTTGGTTTTCTTTTTGTTAGTGTAAGCCTGCTTCCAAGTGCTCACAGGTCCATCATGTCCTAACAGGCTGCGTATCAAATTGTTTGAAGAAATAGAAGTAAAACCCATTGGCACCTGGAAGATTCAGGAGTTCCCTTCATTATCCAAGGCAAACCAGGGACCCTGTGTTTCAAAGCCATTCTGACAGCTAAATGATTTAATATGCCACTGTAACATATAAATTATTAACAGCTATTCAAGATGTTCTCAGAGCACAAGATGACAAAACATACTGGAAGAAA
>BJBW01011019.1:9750-22477 GCA_004320125.1 Scolopax mira | reverse complement strand
GCAGGCATTGCCCAGCTCCTGCCAAGCAGTCACCAGGGAACAAGCCTTTTGGACTGGAATTATGACTTAATTCATCCACCTCTGGAAGTGTTTCCAGATCCTACAGTGCAGCAGAGAAATCAGGGATGCTGCAGCGAACATATGTGGAGAAGGCAAAGCCAATTCACCTCCGCTATACAGCTGAGCACAGTAATTACAGACGGGGAGTGAAACATGCTTGTTTATTTCCTGCTTTATATCACACGCCGTATAATAGCCTGCAGGAATCCATTCCGCCCCTAATTCAGTCTTAATTAAGATTATACCTTTACCTGGGTAAACAGCCAAAAAAAGTTGAGAAGGGTGGGTGGAATAAATAAATAATGCAGTACATTAAGCCGTTGCCTCAACTGGTATCAGTCAGACTCCTCATGCATCTAAAACTTTTGAATGGCAATGAAAGAAAAATCAATTTAGTAGGACTTTTCTCTGGGTTGAATCAGTCTGACTCTCAACCCAATTAAGCTAATGCTCATGGCAACAGAGCATAGGCAGGCAAAGGTGTGTGTACATGGACCTCTTGGTGCCTTATGACCAAACCTGTCTCCAAGCAATTGTCTCTTTCTTAAAGATACTTTTACTTGTTTTTTAGATCATACGGGAAATGGAGTTGCAACAAAAATCAAGTAGTGAAGATTAATTGACAAATGTTGAACACACCCACTGGTGACTTCCTAGGAGGTGAAGATCAATAAATCAGGTAAGGCAGCCCAGATTCAGACTCACAGGCTGGAGAAATCTCAAATATCATGTCTGTTGATGGACCTGAGGTCATCCAAGGCTTTATCTTTGATGGTGTTTCTGTTCTTAGGAGACAAAATGTATCAAAAGTATATAATTGATTAAAAAAAAGAGGATAGGTCTTTTTCAGCACAGCAATGGTTTTTCCTTTCAAAATATGAAAAATATAGTACATGTTCATGCAAATATGTTCACATAATTCATTGTACAGCATAGGGTACTTTGTATCTGATGGGGTGGGTTGGCTTCTATGCAAGCAAATAGAGTAAGCCACCTTTCATTCCAGCTTGGTGGGGCAATGAAGAAGAGATGTTTCACAGAGACATTTAGCTAGATTTTTTTTTCTGGAAAAGTGAATGACTATAATACATTTTTTATCCCGAAGTCCCTACTTTATTTGGGATGATAATAATGATTTAAATCCAGCTGGCGGCCAGACATAAGTGGTGTGCCTCAGGGCTCAGTGTTGGGACCATTTCTGTTTAACATCTTTATTAATGATTTTGATAAGGACATAGGGTGTATCATCAGCAAGTTTGCAGATGACACCAAGTTAAGCAGGAGTGTTGATTCACATGAGGATAGGGAAGCTCTACAGAGAGACACAGATAGATTGGATCATTGGGCCAACATTAATGGTACGAGCTCCAACAAGGCCAAGTGCCAGGTCCTGCACTTGGGCCACAATAACCCCATGAACTGCTACAGACTTGGGGAAGTGTGGCTGGAGCTACCTGGCAGAAAAAGACCTGGGGGTTCTAATTGACAACAGGCTGAATGTGAGCCGGCAGTGTGCCTGGTTGGCCAAGAAAGACAATGGCATCCTGGCTTGCATTAGAAATAGTGTGACCAGCAGAAGCAGGGAGGTGATTTTCCCCCTGTACTCGGCACTGGTGAGGCCACACGTGGAGTACTGTGTCCAGTTCTGGGCACCTCAACACAAGAGACACATCGAGGTCCTGGAGAGAGTGCAGAAGAGGGCATTGGAACAGGCTGCCCAGGGAGGTGATTGAGTCACCATCCCTGGACATATTTAAGAGTCATTTAGACGTGGTGTTGGGAGATATGGTGTAGGGGAGAACTTTGTATAGTAGGGTAGATGGTTGGACTCAATGATCCCAACCGTCTTTTCCAACCTAAATGATTCTATAATTCTAATAGTGTAATCCCAGTTGTAGCTGTGGGACAATGCAGCTTTGCTGTGACTGGTGACTGTGTAAGTCACTAGCTGTGGCTTTGCAACTCCAGGAATGTTTGTAGCACTGCTGGGATGGGCATAGCATTGACCATCTGGGTAATTCTGACAGTGGAAACCTGCATGAAACAAAAGATCTTGGAAAATATCTCCAAGAATTTTGCTTTTCCCATGGTCTTTGTCTTATTTCCTTTATGTCACTATTTCCTTTCCATAGTGACAATCAGAGGCATATATAACCTGTCATTACGTTTTGAGGCCATTAAAGCATTTTCAGCAGTATTAGGCAAATCTATGTATGAACAGTGACTTTATTTCCCAGAAAAATGGTTTCTAGGGAAACCTCTTCTCTGTTCAAAAGAGAGAGAAGAAAAACATGCTGTTCATTAGAATGGCTCACAGCAGACCTGCTGCAGGTGAGGGTCTCCCGTGCATTTTCTTTACCACCTTCCTTTCTGGGGTGGGAAGAGGGGGAGAATGGAGCCTTTCCAAAGACCAAGCATGGTTTGGAAGTCTAACTCTCAGCTGAGGCATGCAAAAAAGATAGCACCATACACCCCATCGACAAAGAATTTGACAGTGGATTCAATAACTACCTCCAGGCTTTTAAAATAGTCTCTATTTGGATGACTAGGCAATTTTTTAAAGCAATAGGATAACATATTCCCCCTCCTGCTTCCTTCCCAGGATCCTTGCCACATAAGAGGAGTCTTGTCTTCCCTCTGCAATCAACTTTCTGTCCCAGGGACAAGAGACACGTATGTAGGGCAAACACACAGCCTCTGGCTTTTTAATTTCTTCTCCCACTCACGTGGTACCAGCAGCCTTCCCCAGGAGCTTTTGCTACTGAATGGAAAGAGTAGATGTGGATGGACCTGTGTCTGAGGACGTGGAGGTTACTGAGAAGCTGAGGTCAGTCCCTAGCACTGCCACTGCTTTTCTGATTAGTTTTCTTAAGTCCCCTCCAAGTGCTGGACTTCATTGAGCAGGATGGGAGTTGCAGCAACCGCTGGGCTTTCTCCAGAGACATAGAGGCACTTTCCCCAAGCAGAGGCATGACCATAGCATCTCCTGGTTTCTGGATGTGAAGGCCAAGGAGATCTTCAGCCATGTGAGCAGCGAGGCTCTGGGGCAGCCCCTGGGGGATGCTCTGGGGCTGCTCAGCTGGGCCTGGGTAAGAGCAGAGCTTGATCCCACCAAAAGCAGGAAGGGCTGCAGATTTGCTGGAAGGTGGCAGAAACCAGTGACCCACAAAGTCCTTCCCAGACCCACGGTGTCCCCTCCATACCAGAAACCTGAAAACCCTCAGCCAGATTTAGATGGGTGATTTAAGGACAGCTAAGCAATCCCTGCTCTATTTAGCTTGAGAGCGATTAAATTATGTTTCTCACTTTATTTTAATGTATTTAATGTTTATTTCTATATGTGCATGAGTACTTAATTTAGCATAATTATTGAGATGAATTGCAGCTAACATTACAAGAAAATTGTAACTTGTCATAAAGCAAGTGGGCCATATTGTAACAGAGCTGTTACCACACAGAAACGCTCTGCTAGAATAGCTTAATAACACAAATAAATCCCCACTCCCCAACATGATACTTCTTTGGCGATTTGATTAATTATTAGGAAGCAAAATGGCTAACAAAGTAGCATATATAAAAATATCTTCTCACATCAAAAAGATTGTAAATTTTAACTCTATTGCATGACAGCAAGTGTAAGCAAGAATTACACACAATGCAACGAGCTGAATGAATTAATATGCTTGGGGCCTTTGTTGCTAGAAATACTTTGCTCTGTATTATAATCAGCCATTGTAACTCCGCTCAGCTGCAATTTAGGTTTCTCCTCACAGTTTAATAAGTGACAGACAAGCATTTGTGGCAACAAAAGCTTCCAACAATATGCGTCTTCACAGCTTTCCCCACACATCTGAGGCCTGACCTTCAGGATCCAGTGTCTTTTCCCTGTAGTAGGAAGGTACAGTTGCTGCATTCACCTCTTCCAGTTCTGATCCCTGCCTGCTGCAGCCTGGTCCTGGTTGCCCATAGCTCCTACGGTGCTCCCAAGCACGATTTAGGCTTAGAAGGGACCTTAAAGATCATCCTGTTCCAAGTCCCACTGCCATGGGCAGGGACACCTCCCACCAGACCAGGTTCCTCAAAGCCCCATCCAGCCTGGCCTTGAACACCTCCAGGGATGGGGCAGCCACAGCTTCTCTGGGCAACCTGTTCACCACCCTCACAGGAAATAGTTTCTTCCTAACATCTAATCTAAATCTAACCTTTTTCAGTTTAAAACCATTACCCCTTGTCCTATCCCTCCACTCCCTGATAAAGAGTTCCTCCTCATCTCTCCTGTAGCCCCTTCAGGTACTTGAAGGCTCCTATAAGGTCTCCCCAAGCCTTCTCTTCTCCAGGATGAACTGTCCAAACTCTCTCTGTCTGTCTTCACAGAAGATGCGCTGCAGCTCCGGTTCATTTTTGTGGCCCTTCTTCTTACCTACCTGGAACAAAAGATGAAAGGTCATGATGCTGCTTTGACTCCTTAACAAACAATTGTTGGACAATTATGCTGATGTAAAATTCATGCAGCCAGTCACATGGGATGTGTCTTTTCAGGTGGATTATAATTAAGATCTACCCAGAGCATCAGTGACAAAGATTTGTTATCAAATGGTTGTTTATTCAGAGGCTCAGGTGACTTCAGTCGCTATAGAATAGACAGGCCTACAAACGTTAAGGAGATCACAAGAGCATCTGTGCAGAGGGTTTGCTTGACTGGCTGCTAAGAATTACTCTTAGCAATATGATAATTTTTCTTAACACTAAATGTAGCTCTGAATACATGTTTTGTCATCCAATGTTCAAAAAAGATTTCTCAGCCACGAAAAAAGATGAATTTAAGTCATGATTTTAGAAACAAAATATCTTTTGAGCTTTTGTGTTCCCTTTCTGCTTGGAAAACATGGGTTTAATTTAGTCACAGTTTCAATCTTTCCTTGATTGAAGGAAAGGAGAGCTGGAAGTTTACTTTTTTGTTTAAATAAGTGGTTTGCAGTGCAATATCACATTAAGCTATGGAGCTGCTACACGAAGCAGATTTCTGTTATGGAGTAAACACTGAAATCCCCACAAAGACAAAATAAGAATTAATGGAAAAGGTGAAAGTTGCAAAGTTGCACAGTATAGCTTTTTTGCTGTAACCAGTATGACTGTAGGCATACTGGGTTTTTTTGTTGTTTGTTTGTTTGTTTTTTTCTTCTGTGGACTGATCATCCTTGTTAGTGAAATGGGGCCAAGCACCCAAAACCTGTGCTTTTTGCTGGACACTCGCAAAAAAATCTGCAATGCTGTTGCCAGTATGACACACAATAGCCACCCAAGTTTGTCACCAGAGGCTCTGCTGCTGGATGCAGCTCTCTGTGGCCTGTGAAGTTTCTGCAGACAGGGCTGCCATGGAGTCATTAGACCCAGACATTTGTCCAAGCCGTGGAGGACGCCAGCACTCTGCTTTGGCACTGTATTGCATGGGCATCTGGTCCTAGTGTTGCTAAGTGGCTGATTTCACCAAGCCAGTCATGTGTCTCCACATCATTCATTTAGTCCAGAAGTGGAGAAGGATAAAAAAAGCATTTTATAGCAAAAAAAATTACTATTATGGGAAAAACAATCTCCCCATTCAGAAGCCTTTGTGTTAATGTAGGAAAGTCAGCTATGTGATTAAAAAGATATTTTAAATTAGCTACATTTTATTTCCTGCACCTCTGCTGTTCAGTTTTTTGTCTCCATATGTCTAGTCAAAGTTGTTGGAAATCACATTTTATGAATGCATCTCCAGCTTCATTCTATGAATGCCTGATTTTGCACCCAAGGTAAAAAACCCACTGAGATCCATACTGAATTTCACCTTTATGGTGGTGGATGCATATACAAACTTAATGCTGCATGCATTAAGTCTTCAAACAGGGTTAATGAAATGGCTTCTTAAAGTGACTATTCCTACTATTTCTGAGTCTCTGCTCCAGGTGGCCTTGGGACACAGCAATAACCAGGACAACAGTACTTGCCCCTTTGCCCCTAGAGTGTTTTCAAGCTTAATAGATAAGGCAGGGGAGGAGTAGCATGTTCCTTGTTTCCAGTGTCATACCCCAGGGCAGATTTTCATTACACAGAAATGGACCATAAACTCACGTCTCCTACCTCCTAAGTTGGATCTCTGATTTTGCACTACTGTACTAACTAAAACTCTGAAAACCTCCATCCATTGCTGCCAGGAAGAAAACCGTGTTGCATCATAAAAAAATCAACTCTATCAACTCTGGTGGGAGTTTGATGCTTTCAAGGCGAACCAACAGAAACACAAACCACAACTCATATTCTCTGAGCTAGAAGGATATCAAACCAACTTCTGCTACAGCAGCAGCTTTTGCTATGATAGGGGATGATACAGAACTGTCTTAAGCTGAAAGAAAATATATCATAATGTGATGTGATTTCAGGAGTTTATGTTACACCTTGCAAAGCATATCATACCCTTAAGCTAGGTTCTTTAAAAAAGAAACAACCATCACAAACCCCAAAGATTTCAGCATCCTGCCAGCAAGATCCTGCATCAGTGAAAATTAACAACTCATTTCTAATGCAAGAACACTGGTGTATATACATAAAGATGTAGGTGGTGAGATGAAGTAACCACATGTATCTGCAGCTTTGCTGGTGCAAGGAAGGGGACCAATTTCACATGCCAAAATTACCTTCCAAGCAAAAAGAGTTTCAATACTACAGAAGTGTGCGCAAGCTGGGTCTGACCTAACCTCCTACCTACGGATTTGGCTGCTTCAGTAATCTTTAAAGACAAAACCAAAGCCAAAGCCTTAGGTCTCTGGCTCTCTGCACTAATGTTTTCTCGCTGCCATTACACTGAGCTGCCTTTCCCTTGTCCCCCAAAGCCGGTCTGCATCAAAAAGACGAACAGGTCACCCTTCACCGAGCTTTCACAGCTCCAGGTGTCTGTCACACACTCTGGCTGCAGCTGAGTGAAGAGGGTGAAGAGGCCCAAGCTGTACAAAGAAAAACCCATGAGCCCTTTGAAGGCCTCTGCTCTTAGAAGCAGTTAAACCGACACAGGATGTTTGTCTGGTCTCGGGGCATGGCGGCGGTAGCGACCGCTGTCTGGTTTCCAAAGCTTGCCCTGAAACGGCTGAGATGAGCTGGGCTGAAGGCAGGAGAAGAATCTGTCCCCCGTGATGAAGAGTTGAATGGGCAGAAGAGCAAGCGAGATGATTTGAATGTGGTGAGAAAAGGAGAGAAAGATCAAAAAAAACTTCTTGAACAACCTGCTATAGTGGAGGTGTCCCTGCCCATGGCAGGGGGGTTGGAATTAGATGAGCTTTAAGGTCCCTTCCAATTCTAACCATTCTATGATTCTACACTGATTTTAAAAGACTTTCTGACTCCAAATAAGTGGGTTATATTCATGCTAACAAGTGTGCCCTAGCCTATGTTTTTAATCCTTTCAGTTGAAAATGGCTTGCTTGTGGGTGCAGAGAGGCTCATGGTGACTCTGGGCAAACCACCCTGGGTCCTGCCAGACCCCTTAGCTTATGTCTGAGGCTGATGGGACAATGCCACAGAGCCATGGGTGAAGCCAGCAGTCACCTGCCGTTGGGTGACATCAAGCCCAAGGGAAGCAGCTTTGCCAGTGCTTGAGGCTGGCAGAGGGGCTCAGCACCGGCTAGGCTGTAGCCACATGGCCACTGCTGCTTTGCCATCCGGCTTCTAAGAAGGGTCTTCAGCCTGAGGTCAGTGCAGAGAACATGCAGCTCAGCTGGACCTGGACCTGTGCTGATGCTGTGCCTCTACCTCAGCCAAAAAAGCATGAGCTGTACAGGAGAGGATGAGGAGCATGGGCCAAGCAGCACTTCGGTCCGTTGTGTTATCCAGGTTACCTGGCTTTTCCCACTCCCTCACTCTCCCAGAGGGATAGCAGAAAGGTAACCTGAGCAAACTGAGATGCTGCTCTCTGGTCTGTTCACTTTTATTCCTGGTTTGCCCCAGTCCTCCTACCCTTCTTTTTTTTTTTTTTTTTTTTCCCTTTCTGCTCACTGGTTGCTCACAGAAAGGAATATTCGCTGAAGCCAGATTTGCAAAGCCAGTGCCAACCTGTTTTTGCTTTGAGCCTAAATGAGCAAGTGAATAATATGGTTGCACAAGACTGGCCGGGTGCCATCAGTCACACACAGTAGCATGGTTGTCTGGCACCCTGCAAAATTGGCAGTGGTGACTGGGAAAAATAATAAAGACATTTATATTTTTATTATGGAGAGATCAGCTGAATAACATCCTGGTGATGTACCATAATGTCCTGGCTGTCAGAGGAAAGCAGAAAGGTTCTAGACTGATGAAAAAGAGTTAAAGCATATTAGTATTCAGCAAACAGAACAATACTCAAGCAAACAAACAAAAGTTATTTAGGCCTTTAAAGTATGGCACTTTCTCTGCCTCTCTTTTTTCAACATTAATTTCTTCCTTGCTTGTCCCAGCTATTGTCTGCAGCAATAATGGAGCATTCCTGGTTTTACTTTGGTAGTTTACAGTGCTGAATTCTTCATTGCATGCCCATAGCTAACATAGGATGTGGCACACAAAGACAAAGTTCTGAGCCTTTGGTGTTCAAACTGGAGACACTTCAGACATTCAGGTTCGGGTTTTTAAAAACAAAACCTGTTTGAGGTAAAACTAACTCCAAAAGGCCCTAAGGTTCCTTAGTGTGTAGCCTCAGATGAGCTGTGAGCGGCCTCGGCAGAGCCAGAAGTCAGATTTAGGAATTTCTAAGAGTCCTCTGAGTTTTCCAGGCTGAAGGGCCAGGGCTTCTGCTGCTGCCTTCCCCACATAGGGCACTGCCCTGCACCCGGACCCACGTCAGCTGTTGGCTCCTTCCCCAATCCCTTCCAAAGGAAGAAAGGGATGGTGGCAGAGGCAGGTTCCTCTTTACACTGACGGAGCTTCATCCTTTTTACAACTGTTTGGAAGTGGAGGCTAAAGTCCACTCTCTCAAGTATGGCCAGAGTCAGGGGATGCTTCTCCTTGGGCACCTCTGTCTGAGGAGATGTGTCCTGCACACTTGCCTCCTGAAGGCCCCAGTCTTGGTACGCACTTCAATATTCAGAGATCCTCTAGAATGGGCAGTGTGTGGGCTGGAGCATCACCTGCCTGAATATGTTTTTCCTGTTGATAAGGTGTCTGTAAGGCAAAGTGTGAGATATAAGGTCAGGCTGAGGTAATGGCACAAAGCGGGAGGAGGGAATGGTAACAGACATGCTTTGTATCTTTATTACGTTGTGTGCAGCTGTTGCTCTTTGTCTTCCTAATGCTGTTGATCTGCCTTTGTCTTTTCAAACTGTAAATTCTTCATAGTGGGGCTTATTCTTCATTCCCTGTGTCTAAAGGGGATATGTATTGCATCTAAACAGTATGTGACACAGAGGAATACAAAGAGTCTTGAAGAGTATACAGTCTTCCCTGACTTGAGATTGTCCACGTTTCTGTAAAACGGAATAATCTACATTCCTTGTCCTAAAATACAGATTTGTCCTACACATTTTGGTCCAGGACTTGCCATAGACATCACTGCATTTGCACATGCAAACATTTTGCAGATAACAAAATACCAACTTCTGCCTTTTTAAAACTCTCACAGGAAGTAAAAGTTCCCTACGCTACCTGGAAGCACAGAGAAACCTCTACACTGGGCCCAAAAAAACAGAATTAGGCTTGGTATTTAAAAACTGAAAAATGCATGGGTAAATCTAAATCAGAACAGATAGGAAGAAAGGGTTAATTGCCACAAGACCAGCATAATCCTGACCACATTAATTGTAGTAAGGTTTTCATTAGCAAACAATTAGCAACACCTACACCAAATAAAATGAATTTCTAAACAACAGGTAGTAATAACAAAATATACTCCTTAGCCAAGAGTCATTAGAAGGTAGAGAAGGATTATCCATAAAGAGAGGATTATTAAAAAGAGAAACCCCTGATGTAGCAAAGGGAGCCCCAGCAGGCCAGCTGGCTAGATGGAGGTAATAATCCTGCATTTCTTCAAAGAAATAATAAAAGTAAAAAGAAAGATCAAAGCCAATAAAAGAACCCCTTCACACGATACAGTGTGCTAGGGATAAATGCATGTGCCTTTTTAACAATCGTTTCTAACAGGCAAACAAAGAAGAATCAGCAGTGGGGTTCAGTAATATTTAAAGAGACCCAGGAACTGATAATGCCGGTTTTATACCTGTGTAATTCCGCTGGCTTCTTGATTTATACCAATATAAGTAGGAGGAGAATTTGGAGCCATACAGTACAGTATGCTATAGGACAAATTGTTGCTCACTGTTTCTCTGACTGCTGGGGGGGCAGACAGAATGAACTAATAAGCCTCCGGTTTTCTGGGATTTTTATTTTGTTTTCCTTGGGAAAGTTTTAGATCCCGGTTATTTTCTTTCTTTAGTACTGATCATTGTTCCCTCTGCTTAGTGCTGGGAAGAACAGAGGAAAAGTTTGCCTAGTTTGACCATTACTTGAAGGCTTTCCATCCTTTCCTGAAGCAGTATTGCCATGGCAACAAGGGAATCAGAGAAAGGGGAGAGAAGTGGTTCAGGGACCAGGGGGCCAGGTAGGATGGACCTCTTCTCTCCGTAACTAAAGCTCTCAGCCCCATGGCTGAGATGACAAGCCATGTGATGGCTTAGTCAGATTTTCAGCATGAATAAATAATTAAACAGTGTGAATAATTAGTGCTGAAGGACTTGGGCCTCTTTAGTCTTGAGGGTAAGAGGACTGAGGGGGGATCTGATCAATGCTTACAAATACTTAAGGGGAGGGTGTCAGGAGAATGGGGCTGGTCTTTTCTTATTGATGCCCAGAGATAAGATGGAAGGAAATGGGCACGGGTTTGAGTATGGGAAGTTCCACCTAAACATGAGGAGGAACTTCTTTGCTGCAGGAGTGGTGGAGCCCTGGAGGGGGCTGCCCGGAGAGGTGGTGGAGTCTCTTTCTCTGGAAACATTCAAACCCACCTGGACAAGTTCCTGAGCAACCTGCTCTAGGTAGACCTGCTCCGTTGAGGGGGTTGGATTAGATGGTCTCCAGAGGTCCCTTCCAACCCCATATGATTCTATGACTCCAGTGCTTGGCTCTGGGCCTACAGTTTCACAGGACCCATTCCAGCAAAACGCAGGGAGTCACACCAGTGCGCGGCACAGGAGTTCAGCCATGAGGGTTTTTCAACAGAGGGTTTCAGATCCAAGGCTCCCACGCAGAAGTTTCAGCAAAGCTTCAGGCTGGTGAACCCAGCCTGCTCACCCTTGGGATCTGCCTTGGCTAATATTTTCTGTGTGTCCCCCCCGGTCCCACACTCTGCTGTTTCCAGCATCACCAAGCCCCAAGGACATGTCCCTGGGCCGGTTTGTGTCCAGCACCTCCCGGTACCCATCGAGATCCACCCCGGTACCCACCGAGCCCCCCCTCGGCCTCTGGGCAGGGCCGGTTCTCTGCACACTGGCTGCTGGGACAGCGGTGGTAGAGGGGACAACCTCTGGCCAATTCACCCACCTCCCGATGTCCGGGCCAGACTCTGCTCTTCGGGGTCCTTCCAGGAGATGGCACCATTGGAGCACCATTGGGAGAGCCCGGTCGCGGCCACCGCTGGCTCCCCGGCGCTCGCCCCAAACTGAAAGCTGGGGGGTGCCCGGTAAATCTGGCTTGTCTTTTATCTCCTACCTGGGAGGGTTTGTTTTTGTTTTGTTTTGTTTTTATTTTTTCCCAGGTGAATCTGAAGATCGACGTGGTGAAGCAAAAAAAACCCAACAAAACCAACAAAAAAAGGCAGGGAAATTTCCTGGGTGTACCTGGGAGGGGAGTTTCATGGGGAAAAGCTTAAGGAATGTTTGCAGAAAAAGAAGTTGAATCTTCTGGATTTTGTACACTACCTCCCACATGTGGCTTTGACCTAGAAGAGCAGGTTTGTGTCTGACACAGGTCACTCCACATGGCACGAGAAGGATGAAGGGGTTATCTCCTGCCCCATGATACCCCCATCATTGTCTGCATGTGTCTGCTTTCCATAGCGTCCTCAGAGTCACATAGTGGTGTCCAAGACAGCAGAAGAGGCTTAAGACATTATTATCTCCACCTGCTTGTTACTGCATCGCTGCTGGAAGATGTCATCCCAGCAACCACCATCCTACGTGAGGTCCTGCCTGGGTCCAGGGCTGGGTCAGCCCATCGAATACAGCGGTTTATGAGAGCTGGCATGGACTGAAACTATTGCACCATCTCACCTGTGGGGAAAAAACTTTTGGAAAAAAAGGGAAACAAAGAGTTACCAACAAAGCTTCTCAAAGCACTCACCTGCAAGCCAGTGCCACTCTGCTCTGTGTCTTCTGCTTGTAGCACTAGCTCTGCATGAGTCTATGCTTGGAATCAGTAAAACATCTACCGTGTTCCTTCAGCTTCTACCATACTGAAATTGCAGGAGACACTGAGCTTCACCTGCTCTCAGAGCTCTAGTTGGCAATGAGGGACTAAATTAACAGACAGTGGGAGGGACTAATGGGAGAACAAGTTGATCCATGGAATAGAGAACGACAAAACTGTACTCTAGACATGGGCAGGTTATTAACATCAAAGTCAAAACAGGGTCCCTGTCCTATCATAGAATCATAGAATCATAGAATTGTCTAGGTTG
>BJBW01011018.1:0-41725 GCA_004320125.1 Scolopax mira | reverse complement strand
TGAGGCTCGATGAGGACCTGGGCAACCTGGTCTAGTTGGAGGTGTCCCTGTGACTGCAGGGGTTCGGACTAGATGACCTTTGAAGGTCCCTTCTGGCCCAGATGATTCTATGATTCTATAAGTACTGCTCATGCACAAGTTTCTAGCAATGGTTTTGCCTCATCCAGGTTCTGGTAAAGCCCTCTTTCTGTAATTTCAGAGGGAACCGTCCCCATTGTAGTCAGGACAGTCAAGCTGATTAATTTAAGATTTTTTTAATATTTTCAAAAGTGATTTAAATCATTAGCTACAAACCATGTGGCACCACTCATGCATTAATTGTAAAACAAAAAGACAACAAGGCCTGCCAGAGCTACCTGGAACAAAATTTACCACCATAAACTAGCAAGGCAGAATGGAAAACCTTGGAAAAGTGAGCTAACCATACAGGTTAGTCATGGACCTTTTGGAAACAAGTTCCAAAGAGGAAGATCTGGGTGTCCGGGTAGACAGCAAAATGACAATGAGCAAGCAGTGTGCTCTTGTGGCCAGAAAGGCCATTGGAATCCTGGGCTGCATAGGGAAGAGTGTGGCCAGTAGGTCGAGGGAAGACATTCTCCCCCTCTACTCAGCACTGGTGAGGCCACAACTGGAATATTGCATCCAGTTCTGGGATCCCCAGTTCAAGAGGGACAGGGAGCTGCTGGAGAGAGTCCAGCGAAGGGCAACAAAGCTGATTCAAGGATTGGATCATCTCCCTTATGAGAGAGCTGGGACTCTTTAGCCTGGAGAAGAGAAGGCTGAGGGGAGATCTTATTAACACCTGTAAGTATCTAAAGGGTAGGTTGAAGGAGGAGGGAGCCAAACTCTTTTCAGTGGTTGCCAGTGAGAGGACGAGGGGTAAGGGGCACAAGCTGAACATAGGAGGTTCCATTCAAATATGACGAAAAACTGCTTCACAGTGAGGGTGCCAGAGCCCTGGAACAGGCTGCCCAGGGAGGTCATGGAGTTCCCTTCTTTGGAGATTTTCAAGACCTGCCTGGATATGCCTCCTGAGTAATATGCTCTAACATGCTTTAGGAAATCTTGCTTCAGCAGAGGAGTTGGACTGGATGATCTCTATGGTCCCTTCCAACTCTAAAAAAAATTCAGTGAAATTCAGTGAAACCATGAAGATAGCTAAATGTGAACTGAACCCAACATGTATCCAACATCTTGATCATTTATAAAGGACATATCTCATTCTCATCAGTCAGATCACCATTTTCAATAAATAAATGATCACAAAACAGATCCTGGGTCAGAAACCTGGATAAAGTTCAAGAGAAAAACTGCTTAGATTGAAGCAGTGCCTAGATGTAACAAGGGCACCATGAGGAACTGAAAGGAGAAATCTGAAAAAATTAGGCATAATTTGGTTAAGTGTTTTAATTCCCTTCCCACAAGGACACAGCAAGAAGCCCAATGAAATCTTGTATTGGAGGTTGTGATGACACCAGCAGCACTTGGTTCTGTGAACTGAATAATAAATGAAATTTCTATTTCAAGTAAAATAACATCAAACATTCAAGAAGGTTAAAGTGTTAATCTTCAAGGAAAGAAATCAGTAGTCATTTCTTCTAGGAGAATATGGGAAAAGGGAATATTTTTTAACAGGAGAAATACTGAATATTCTTAACTCCTTCTAAAAAATATCCTTCAGGCATTCTTCTTCTTTACAGACAAAAAAAAAAAAAAGGAAAAAAAATTTCCTTTCGGCATATTACTGCATATTACTAAAAGCAATGTGATTACATTTATGGTAATTGATAAGGTTCTTACCTGATAATAATCAGAGACCAGGAGTTCAAAAGCCACAGTGAAACTTACTTTCCCCAAAAAAACAAGACAAAGCAAAGCAAAACAAAACCAACAAAGCAACAAACAAACAAACAGAACTCAGGAGAGGATTTAAAGCTATATTTTAACTTGTTGTTAATTGCTGTTTCCTAGGACATGGGTTTATTTTTGTCAACTCCTTTGTTAAGTTATGATCCCATATCTTGTATTTTTTCCTACCTTTTTCTTCATAATTCCCTTTATTTCTTTTACCTTAATAATATAGTACACTTCTTTAAAAGTGTTAAGTTTGCAGATGGAAAATAATGATCTGTGAACAATTGCAGGTGAAAGTATAGAAAAGCAGAAAGATTTAAGGATGACACACTTGTATTATATTGCCAGGTCTCTTAATTTTAATGCAAATTCTGTGATATTTGGCTTTTTTCCTTTCAAGCCCGGGCTGCCAGAAATCAAAATATTTCATAAGAGTCTCCATGCAATTTTTATTAAAAGTTCAGGCTCTAGCCCTCGTAACTGCAAAAAAAGCCCTCAGGAGAGCAAAGAAAATACAAATTTAAGGCTAAAAACAGATGAAAAAGATTATTTTCCTGACAGTCATTTTTAAAGTAAAAAGCGCAAAAGCATTTTCATAATTCGCAAGATATTGGAAAAAAGAGAAATCCTTCAAACAACTATTGCTATCCTCATACTGCCATTAAAAAAAAATCTGTTGTTTCAAATATTTTCCATTTTCTAAACAAGTGATAATTTATCCTATTGCACGCATTAAGGTAAAAATTAAGACATGCTTCCCAGCTGTAAAGCTCTAACTGTTGAGAGAGCATCATGACTTGCACAAAGCCATGCCTCCTGCCTGCGGTAAGATGTAATCTCTCGGCAGAGGCACTTTGCTTTACCCACTTTAGGTTTGTTGCCTAGTACCCACAGCTAAATCTAAACGGTTAGGTTATCACCGCCTTCACTCACAGAATGGCACTCATGTGACCATACCATCCAATGTCTTAGATGAACACCAGCCCGAGTGAGCTTTAGCCCCACCTTCTGCAAAAGCACAGGGCATTTAAAGCCTGGGGCTCCACATTTATGCCAGTGTAGTTCAGAGCAACTTTTCTATAAAAGGCAAGAAAAGAAAAAAAGAGGGAAGCACAAATCCTCACATTTCTTTGCCCCAAAGCTACTGATTCCTATGCCTAAATTTCTGATTAGGGTCTCTAGATGGCTGACTTCATGTGCCTGTTGTGATTTTCCACTGGCTCCCAGATCCTCACCCAGCCTTTTAGAGACACCTGGGCCACAAGCCACCCCTTCTCAGACCACGGCTGCAGGTGCACTGTAATCAAACATCATTGCGTGGCCCTGCGGGCACACACCAATCCTTTTCAGATGAATCCTTCCTTTAGCCTGCCTGACACATGGCCTCACAAGTGCTTGTGCCAGCATGAGCCATGAGTGATGATGAAGCAGCATCACTTCTGCTAAAATTAACAGGGATTTATACCAGAGTGAAGCAACTCAGTAAACACAGCCTCTGTCTGTGCAACTGTTGAGTGCTTCTCAAAGAGTGATGCGGGAAGATTTTGGTTAACAGTAAGGCTTCAGCTACAGAAAAAAGAGAAAAGAGAATATGGGACCAAAACTGGAACAAGGTGAACTTCATCCCTCTGGTGTCTCATTATTTTATCTGTTTGTATCGCATATACTCCTTCCGTGGCTGTTCATCCTGCCACGTTCCTTTCCTAACAAGTAGCAGTCATCAAAGACAGCTTTCTAGTGCAATTATTTTGCTGGCATAACTAGATACCAGATAGCTAAATACCAAATGCTGTTATCCTCTGTTGTCAATGTGTTTTCCAACTTCTGTCTGACAGGTAACCACTGTTATACAATATGTATCAGTGTACATTTCTATCTGTGGAGAAATCGCGTCAGAAAATGAAATAACTCATAGCACACATAGCATAGGAAAGGACTAGCTTTGCAACCTTATCTTATCAGGCATTGAGGATGAAAGCAGCTTGATTTGGGCTCCTCATTATATACACATTAAAAGGCTGTCAGCTTGTGACCCATTCCGCTTGTTCATTCCTCATCCATCTAATCACAGAGGGTGACTTAACTGCCAGTACATTTTCTCCACACACAAATATGTGTGTACATACCATTGATGTCCACATTCTCCCTAAGATGAGTTATGTGTCTAAATTAATTGGAATATCTTGAGAGACATGTCTGGACACAGCAGTGGCAGATGACACAAGGAAGGTATATACTTGCTCTATACCAGCACATCAGAAAGTGTATGCATCATCATATTCACAAGGAGCATGTATTCATACACAGAGAGCACAAGTATGCATATATCCTCTCACTTATTAGCGCACAGTCCATACACAAGATCAAATTCAGGTTATTGTGTGACTCCACAGGGGGAAGAAATTTCTTCTTCTACTCTTAGGGCAGCGTGTTAATGCCCATTGACAGATATTGCACCTGTGGCAGCTTTTCCTCACCTCTGTCAAATGTTGCTATTTCTACTTTCCTCTTGGCATTTAAATTCTGCCTACTTCTGTGATCTCACCTTCTCTTCAGATAATTTTGATATTCATGCAGAGTATGGAGCAAAGACATGACTTTCTTCTGGAAGGTGCCCTCCTCCCCTTACTGGCAAGAAATGTTGATCTCTAAACCCCTGGGCTGACTGGTATAATCTCCCCCCAGATGGTACTTCACTGTGTCTGAAAGAGCTGCAGCCAATATCAAAACTGATTCTTATGTGAAAGAATTATCTTGCAGAACAAATCACTGAACCATTAATTGGTTTCTACATATCCTTGTAGAGAAAATTGCATTCACAGATCTGTCAGAGGTGAATTAGCCTGAAAAGTCCCCAAGACAATTACTTTGCTGACATTTGAATCACAGCAGTGCTGAAGGGGTTTGGAAGGGCCAAGAAGGATGAGTCACAAACAAACCTGATGCGTAACCCCTTAAATACCGGCACAGCTTTATGTCTCACAATAGCAATTCACTTAGGTGTTTCCAATATTACTTCTACCAAGGGAATGTCTAACTATCAAACATCTTTCTCAGACGTTTTTAAACCAGAGATGCCCTAGTTTTAGATGGAGGTCTTTATTTCAGCATCAGTGGTACACCACATAGACTGATCAATGTTTTATGTTGCATGATGGGTGACTGCCTTCATAGCCAGGACATTTTTACTTCCAATGGTGTAGAAGTAGGAAAAGGAGAAGAAAGGGCCCTGGACTCCCTTGAGCATCTGAGTTCCTGCAGCAACATGCTTACCTCTAAGGCCGTGTTCCCCCTGGGGACTTGAAGGTATGACTGTTTGCATAATGTTAGAGCAGTGAAACTTACGCATGCACACTCATATCAACAGCAGATTATCCACAGGAGGATATATGCTGCTGTAATTCTAGCAGTATTGTTTTTCCTAGGTGGACAAACTCTAAGTAATAATCTGATGATCCATTGTTTAGACTTGCTCTTCATTAAATGCCGTTGGCTCTTCATTAAATTTCACCCTATGGAGGGTAGCAACTTTAGAGAACTTACATTAGCCAAGTACTGAAATCTATGCTTCTTTGCTCCCAGTTGCAAAGAAGATTCAATGTTTTAGAAGCTATGCAACATTCTATCAGTAGATGGCCATGTCGTTTTACAGCTATTTTCCCCTTCTGATTCCTTGGATTAAATGTTAGAATGACAAAAGATCATAGCAGGGCCCAATGTGATCTCTTCAGGCTGCAAATTATTAGAGGCAAAGGAGTTCTATCTTTGCAGGGCATACATAACACGGAGCTTTTCAAAGCCTTTTCAAATGAGCTTCATATGAAAACAGGTAAGAAAAGTTAAAAACCTCTCCCCACGAACAGTTCCTACCTTTCCAGCAACAGGCTACCACGTGCACTTTAATTTGATTAAAATTATCATGCCGTATCAAAGTCTAAGCCAAAGGACAGCAGGATCCTTAAAAAAAGTGCAAGGACTAAGCCATTAATCATAGTCACAAGGTCAGCCTTCTTTTTAAAGACTTGTCAGGTTAAGCTTTTCTGTGTGCATTCTATAAATATTCAGCATTAACTACATCATTTCTTAGTGATGAGGTGACAGTCAAATATTCATAACAAAAATAATAGTCAGATGTCAGTACAAGAGAACCACCGGGTACTTTCAGCTTCTAGGTGAAGTGTACCAGAAATCCACCTAAAAAAGAAAAAAAAAGAAAAACAGGAATTGGCTTTGGAATTTATTCTGCTCTGAATTGTATTGGCAAAAAGACTTTTCAGAAGACTGTTCCTCGCACAAGTGAAATATCTGATTGGTGAGGTACAGAATCAGGATTTGGTAAACTCTAATCTCAGATCTTTGGTTCCTACTGATCATAGATTCCATCCCAGGCCAGAAAACCTTCTTAGAAAAACTCTCAGTCTAAAAAACGTCTTCATGAAAAGGCCTGACTATATTGACTTTCCCATAAAAATAATTTGTTAAAAGTTACCAGTTAGTTCTACACTTAGGGCCCAATAACACCTGTAAATAATAGAGTAAGAATTCACAATTCTGTCCAATGATGAACATTCCTGTAAAACCAAAACGTAGGTCTCAATTTAAAATACTGTTCTCTACTAACATAATGCACTCCTCTACGGAAAAAATACAGGAGTGTTATCATACAGTACATAGAAGAACATAATCAGAGAGGAGTTTCTCCATTTTACTACATAAACTTCATTCTAATGCCATCGATGGACCTACCACTGACACAGGGTAACTGGTTTACCAGACCTTGCACTGTGCAAGAGAAGCTGGAGTCACCATGAGACCAGTCCTCTCCACTCCTTCCTCCCCCTCACCAGCCCCCCGCCTGCTTGGTCCACACTCTCAGCCTTGGGTACACCGGCTGCGTGGGGGCAAGCACCAGCCTCCTCCTCCTCCTCCAAGGCTGCAACCCAGCCCCTCTGGAGGCCACACGCTCGAGCTGGTAGCACGATGGGTGCCAGGTTGTGCTTTCCAGGGTGGTCCTGAGGTTGTTTTCAGCTGTATTATTTTCAGGTACCATTCGTAGCTGTACAGCATTACTGGGGCACATTCTCATTTCCACAGGCTACAGTTTTAACAATGTTAATGTCTATAGCTTTTTACCCCTAAAAAGAGTCTTCATAAGATGAAATTCTTATGGAAGAATAAGGAAGCAAATGTCT
Source organism: Scolopax mira (assembly GCA_004320125.1). Classification (NCBI taxonomy): domain Eukaryota; kingdom Metazoa; phylum Chordata; class Aves; order Charadriiformes; family Scolopacidae; genus Scolopax; species Scolopax mira. The sequence continues at coordinate 34,679 of BJBW01011018.1, read as the reverse complement.
ATAGCTTTTTACCCCTAAAAAGAGCCTTCATAAGATGAAATTCTTATGGAAGAATAAGGAAGCAAAATAGGACTTTGTACTATCACCTCAGGTGACATTTCCTGTGGTGCGTGGTGTGTTTTTTTACAGAGCGATGTCTTCAGGGTGTGTGGAAACTGTCACACATGGGTCTGCTTTCATGTTGGCATGCCTGGGCTTCCAGTGGCCAAACGATGACAGCTGAATACTCACAACACACATTGTTTAAAGAGCAGATAGAAGTAAATAAAGGAGCCAATTCACTTGGTAGATTTTTTCCTAAGCTTTGTTGAGTTACTAAAAATTGCCATTAGCTTGTGTAGCTTCTACTACACATCTTTTTGGCAAGGTATCCCTGTTTTCCACTCAGCTTTGGTAGCCCTTTTCTCTCCCAGTAAGCTTTAAGGAACTCCACCAGAACAGAGACCCCCACCTGCATTTACCACTTTGCCATGACTGTTTCACACCTTATAGGATCAGCTGGAAATGAGCTCAAAGTTTCTTTGGGGAGAGAGGCAATAGGAAAAGCCAGACAAAATCACATTAAATCAAAGCTAGTGTGGTACATTAAAAGATCCATATAGGCAACTTTAACATTACATTTGTGCTTGACGACCAAATCCTACTGAAACAGGCATTGGCATACAGATAAATGAGTAACAAAAAACACTGGACAGGAGCCTCTTAAACTGTAGAGTAAAAGTGCTAAATCTTTGCCTGAAATAACCCAAATCTCAGATAAAATATAAGTCTGCAGAAAACCAAACCCATCATTTGTCATCTTTATAGGTATAGCCACTTTCTGTCTGCATAGCATGACATCAACTTCAAGAAGGTGGTGAAGAGTCAGGCCCAGTGTGCAACAACTGTTTGGTTTGGGGAAAAAACCCCACCCTGTCAGCCCTCTTTGGATTCACTGTGGTCATAAATTATGTTCTTGTCTGGGAAATTTTTGTGTGAGGTGGATCACTTCTATGAGGTTAGGCAAAGCTGTGTTTTCTCTTCTAAAGGTCTTCTCTAAAGGTTTCCTCAAGTGGTGCTTCCATGGAAAATGCCACATCTATTAGTAGCAACAAAGGAAGCATGTTTCTGGTGGTCAGGTAGCAATTCTGATGCCTGATGTTACTCCCATCCCATGGAGAGCTTGAATGAGAATAGGCTGTATCTGTTTCATGTTATGATGGCCCATAGTGGAAGAAAAGCAGTGGAAGCCCTACAGCATATCTCACTGCTCTGTTGGGTCTGTTATTAGAGGTCCCTTGGTGATTGCTTAAGGCAGGTTAACTTCAACAGGAGCTCTCTCCTTCTTCCCCATCTCATTTCTGTTGACAATGCAGAGTGAACAGCCAAACAAATCTAGATGTCAGAAGTGTCCTAAATTTGTATCTTCAGCCAAGAAGTAGAAGTGCTACATTCTGATGAAAAGCTTTATTTCTGCTCTGTTGATGACATACTGTGGTTGCTGGTTAAGTCCGAAAGATTCATCAGCCATCTGAACTTGCAACCTGGCATTTGACTTCCGCGACAAGCTTCATTTTAGCTGTTTGCTAGTGTAATCTGCTGGCTAGCTGGGAACTGCCACTCAGCCTCAGCTCTGCCAAGTGCAGCCTGCCAGCTCCCAGCTCCAGAAGCGGTTCTGCTCACACATGCAAGTGCTCTCAGCATACCAGGGCAGGGTTTTAATTGCAAGACCGTAACTGAAGCTCTTGAGGTTTTGTCTGAGGAGCTTTTGTAAGGGATGACTTGGAGGATGCTATTCAGTCTGGGCTTTGAACTCCCGAGGGGAGTATGTGCAGATTTTTCTTGCCCAAGAAGACATAAAAGCTTTCACAGCTCATGCCCACAGGGGGAGAAATGTGGTTATGAACTGTACTGTACACCTGCACACAAACTGCTTTGTCTCAGCAAACACAGTTTCTTGCATGACCAGGAAATTAACAGAACAATAACTGGGAAATAGTTTGACCTCTCTCCTTACTGAAGAGGACCCATAACCTTTCATTACCAAGCTATTTCTTCTGGCTCAGTGCCCCTTGCAAAAAATTGCTCATTTCCTCCAAGTAAAGACAGTCATTAGGAGTTTCATACATCCTCCTGTTCATTCCAATTTGCATTGTACATGCTATGTATATGTTGCAACTTCATCTGAACTGCTGGTTACAGGTCCATGCTGATTATGGGTAAAATTATCAGTAGGTTTAGAACTGAATTTATAAAGGAATTCAGGACATTCAGCATCCCATTTTTATACCCTAATCCTACCCTTCCCTAGCCCCCTGCCCCCTGGATCTTTAAGCCTTTGTGAATTTAAAAACCCTTAATTGTCAGTAAGACATTGGGCCTATAGTAACATTAGAAGATTTCCTGACTTTTTTTTAATTTTATTTTTTTCATACCTTCAACAGTATTTACAAGTCACACATCTTTTAGGTAAAATGCTTTTAATTACCATCAGCTTCTTCAAAGAAGGCAGCTGTAAGTGCATTCACTTAGCCTTTCTATTTCTCAGTTGCAGTTTGTCCTTCGTTCACTGCTCTCCTATCTTGGTAGGTGCCTTCACTCTGCCTTGCTATTAACCACATGAAGACTGGATAATATCTCCAAAATGTGGGAAAAAAAATCCCATGTAATTTTAACCAATGGACTGTATTTGTTTTGTTCATATCTCACAAGTAAGAATTTCCCCTGTAAAGATATACCTAATCCAAACATGGGCAAAAGAGCCAGAAAATCCTAATTTCTACTTCAGTTTCCTTAGCTCATCTTCAGCATCTCTTTCACATTTCTGGTTTTCAGTTTCTGCAATACCAGGGGGCATACTCAATTATGGGAGTCAAGATTTGTAATGTTTTGAAGGTAATAAGTATCATTAAGTCCTGTGCCACCTCAGTTATTCCCTTATGAAACCTCACCCCTACTTTTCAATTTTCCCTCCTGAAGGAGAAACACAGTGTTTTGGATGGTAACACGGTGAATTTACAAAATGCAGTGTTCTGAGCAACATCATGCAAAGCTATTATGATTTTTTTTTCATTCCCCCCCATCTAGACACATATTCTCTAGATGCTGTTTTTGGTATATCCAATAAAACTTGTAATTTCTGGAATGTACATTTTGTTTTACACTTGTGGCACTTGGTGGGGAAAGCAGGGCTGATGACCTACTAGCTCTGTGGTTGATTATTTCAGCCAGTAAAACTCCAACATCTGTTTTTGTAATAAAAAGTCAGTGAGAGCAATATAAATCACTTTCACCTTCGCTTCTACAGGACTTTAAAATGTCTATCACCTCCAGTTCTGGTTCAGGTTCTGAAATAGGTGGCAGTAGTTGAACTGATGCTATGGAATGAAATCAGTAGCTACAACTATCCAAAGTGCAATCAAATAGACAACAAATGAGGAATCACTTGGCTTTCTGCCATCTCAGGTACCCAGACTGTAGTAGAAGAGGTGGTGAAACCAGTGGTTATAATTCAGCAGAAAAAAGTTATTTCAGTTTAACAAGACAACGTGCTGCTGGTCTGGCAGTACTCTTCAGGGCATGCCTCATGTGGAAAGTCCAATCTTCAGATGGAATGTTTATGAAAGGGTAGAAGTCCCACTGTAACCCGCCATGTTTTAAGAAAAGTAGTTATGATTTCCTTCCGTAATCCAGAATGTTTTTGTAGATGTAAATAATTTAACAAATAGTTATTGGTCTGGGTGGGTGCTTAACTCAATGACGCATTTGTTTACTCCTACAGGAAACCATCTGCAGCATTCCTCCCATTCCAACAGGGTTTGGATTTGGCCCCAGGAAGGTGGCTTTGCATTGAGCAATACTTTGAACTATTTCCTCCTTCTCCTTCCTCCATGGCTTTGAGCTAGCCAAGAGTGTCCTCCAGTCATCTTAACCTATAACATCGCTCAGCAGAATGTGGAAATGTTGACACACTTAGAAGGTACTAGTTCAATAAAGCAGTTGGTTTTATGTTGCTTAGATGCCTTAGTATTTAGCTATTTAATCCAGTACCATCCCAGCTCATAACGTTGTGATCATAATCTGTTTTATTGGGGTAATTTAAAGTTGCATAAAGTAGAATTATAACTGCAGCATCAATGCACCTGCTTAAATCTGCTGGTAGTAGGAAACTTAATCTCACTGCAGCTGGTTTGGTAAAGCCCTTCAACTACTGAGATGCTGTTTGGTCATTATATCTCATGGAGTAGGTGATTCCCTTTAGTTATTTTTAATTCAGGGCCCAGGTTACTGCTTGGCTGCACAAGATGTGATACAACTGTGTTGGGGTGGAAGGGAGAGTAAGAATTATCTGAAAAACTCTGAAAGGAAAAAGAAATCTCCATCTGGCATTGCCAAGGTATGGCATAGCAAAGGCAATTGTGAGTCTCAGTGCTGACCGGCAGGAGTGGCACTTTCTCCTCCATTTCCTCTCATCACTGTGCAAAAAACCCACTGTTCCATCTGCCCACTGGTCAGTGTGCCAGAATTAAAAGAGTTTCCTATTCAACTGTGTGAAGTACCAGCTAGCAATAATTTTCCATTGCTGTCCCTCCAGGCTAGGGTTGAGATGGCAACCCAGAGTTGAGAGATCCAGTTCTTTTGTCCCCCAGCCCTTCTTGGTTTGCACTCAGACTGGAAAATCTCTTAAAATCAGTAGTTGAACACACATACATCAACTCCCTATCATAAAAAGGTCAGAGTAATATGGCAGTTTACTATTTCAGACCACTGGGAAGAGTTTATGCTACGTTTTGAAATAAAACCCCTTCTATAACCGTAGGCTAATTAATCATCCATTATATTTACAAATTCTATAATTCTGATGTGCATAGAGAAAATTCACATGAAATATTCTTAAAATATCAGGACCAAAAGTGTCATATCTGGTCACATGAAAGGCATCTCCTCCCTGGAGTAGCTTAATTTTTACTTGGCTGATGTCAAAAAGGAAGCTGATGGTAGACCATTGCCACAAGGCAATTTGTACACTAATTCTGGGCATGGCAAATTAGAAATGTATGTCAGGGACACCCTTGCTGTATTTCATCTTTGCATTTGGCTTCATCTCTCCTACAAAAAGGAGCAGAACAAAATATAGGGTTTTGTATATAGTGCACATTCATCAACTAAATGATCTCTTAATCCTAACATAAATGAGTCAGAAAATGTATGTAGTCTGTTAATTGAAAATTTGGCTGTAAGAGTAGGAACAATTTTCTTTTCATTGCTAATGATGCGTCACTTTCAAATAGACCCAACCCTTTAACCATAGACAAGTCAGATACGCCAAAGCTTAGCACTTGATGACGACTCTGTTGCTGATGATTTTACCTCCAATTTCAGAAGCAGGATGCAGCTGTATCTCAGTCACGGAGCACAATTGTTATGTGGTGTGTACCTGTCTTACTCATTCATGTGAATCAATTAACACAGGAGAAACCACATTTTGTGCAAGAGATGACAGAATTGAGTGACATTTGTGATAGCAATATTCCAAGGCTGTTGAACCACTCAGGAAGTATTTTTATTCTTCTTTTCTGTTTGTTAGTTTGTCTTTAAGTGAATAATCCTTTTCTACATGTACTAAGCATATGACCCATAACTAAGTGAATTGTATCTTGCAGACTTTTTTTCACTGGTGTATACAGATGTAGCTAAGAAAAGAGGTAGCTCACTTTTTTCACCATTATCAAGGGTTCCATACCAGATTTTCTGCATATCTAAAACTCCCAATAAAGGTAATACAAGGTGGTAATGTAAAAAAATATGGGATAGGGGCTTAATTATGAAAATGTGACAAGTCTTAGCTCAAGAGTTTTATAAACCTCTAGAGCCCAATGAAAGAGACTATCATTATTTGAAAATGATAACATCGTAACACATCTTGTTGTACTTGAGAAATTTAATAAAAAGAGAATTATTAAAAAACACTAAAAATTACGTATACACTGCCCACACGCAGGCTATTTAATAATGTAGATTTCAAGCTGGTATTCTGATATTTCATATCAACACAGCCACCACTCAATTTTACTGTTATTAAATATAAGCCAGAGACAAGTACTCCACATATTTTCTCTCCATGTGAGTTTCTTTCTAGCACTTCTTTCCCCCCTCCTCAGAAGAGGAAGAAAGATGAGGTGAGAAGGGATATCCAGGGGTGAGATGGGCCAGAGCAGGTGGCAGAGGTGGGCAACAGCCATGATTATTGATGTATATGTATATCCTCAGTTATTAGCATATGAATGTAGTCACCCTCTCCCTTCCTTAAAATTGCTTAGATAGGCATGTTTCAGAGAATTTGTGTTTTTTCTCTGCATCAGTAGTTGTTGCACAAAAAAGAGATCCTGAGCACTGTCAGTACTCAGAATCATAGAATCATAGAATCATCTGGGCCAGAAGGGACCTTCAAAGGTCATCTGGTCCAACCCCCCTGCAGTCACAGGGACACCTCCAACTAGACCAGGTTGCCCAGGGCCTCATCGAGCCTCACCTTGAATGTCTCCAGGGCAGGGGCCTCAACCCCTCAACCTCAACCACCTCCCTGGGCAAGTTCCCTGTTCCAGTGCTCTACCACCCTCACAGTAAAGAACTTATTCCTAATGTCTAATCTAAATCTGCTCTTATCCAGTTTAAAGCCATTAGCCCTTGTTCTGTCATTGCCTGCTAATGACACTAGAAGTTCTAGTGCCATCTGCCAATACTGCCAAACTATCACACTACGGTTAACTTGGAGGCAGATGTGTAAGTAAACAGGACCTTTCCTGTTCCTGCACCATGGTTTGTCATGGTAGGCATGTGGCTGTGGGACCAGCACTGTGGCAGGGCAGGGCAGCTGTTGGTATGCACAGGGGCTTCCTTGAGCTGCCATCCCCCGTTCCTGTCACATCCTGGGATGTGCTAAGGTGGACAGAGGCTCTGCAAAGCCAAGCACTCGTGTCAGAGGAGCACTTCTCCAAAGTTCCAGCTTCCAGAAGCGTTTCATTCCTTTCATTGCATTTGTGAAATGGCATTCCTTCTGGGGAGGAGAATCATTTTTTCAAGTTCATCTTGTCCCAGCAGATAAAGCAAGCAACGGCTGACCAAGTCCCATAATCAGAGGTAAGCTGGCTGCTATCTTCAGTTTAAAACAAATAACTCAAACCAAAACACCCCCTGCCCCCACTTCCACCACTTCAAGAATTTTTAAAAGGAGGGTTATGACTTTGGTAAAAAGAGCAGCCAAACTCTGCATCTGGCCCACACACATTGCTCAAGTCTAGACTGATTGGCCCAGACATCAGCACAGCCACATGTTTTCCAGTTAAATTAGACATTTTGATCAAAGAACTGGGGACACTTAAACAATGCCATAATTTCTTAATTATACATCTTATTACTTAATTGGAGTAAGATTTAACACAGTGACATTCAATAATTTTGTGCCAGGGGAAATGGGTTCTCATTGACTCTACGGCCCTGAGATAAAAGGAGGCACAGATGCTGAAAGGACCATAATAACGACAATAATAGTAGTAGAAAAGACATCCTACTAAGTGCTTATTTTAGACAAAATTTGAGGATAAAAGTGAGCCACAGTTGAGCATAAAGAGATGTCTTTATGTCAATTTTTTAAGTCAGTGTCACTTAAACAATGAAGAAGCTCACCTCTCAGACCATTAGAGGAGTGAAAAATTCTTCTTCAATGTACCTGTGCGTGGCCTTTGGACTGAACTCAGGCAGAAGAAGGGCAGAAGCAAATAACAACAACGTGCCTTTAAAGCAGGATATTTAAAAGTGGGTTTTCTTTGGTTGGTTGGTTGGTTGGTTTTGGTGGTTGGTTTTTTTTGTTTGTTTTTCTGAGGGTTTCTTTTTTTGTGGATTAGAATATAAAGTTTGTTTTTTAAAGAACATGAACTTCTTGGGACTTCTAGAGCTTGCCAGAAGTCTAAATGTCAGGAGACATGATGACAAAGGCAGACACAGAACAAATTCAAAGGAGGAAAATCTTACAGATTAAGCATTGAAGTAGTAGCACAGAGACAGTTCAAATAAATCAGTGGGGTTCCCCTAGAGTTTATTGGAAACAAATTGCAGGATGATGGTAGACCAATAAACAATAATAGCAACTGGTGAAATAACATGTCAGGTTCAGACAAGGCATGGCCCAGTCTTCTATTCATTTAATGAATATTGCAGCACCTAGGTATGGTAGACGGGTACATTCACACACATTACCTTTCTACACATCTACCTTGAGTTGACTCTTAGACAGCAAGGGGAAGTTTAGAAGCATAATACATAAAATAAAAGTGAATTTATATCATTTGTTTTATACTGGCATATTGCCACTGGCCACAAGGGCTGTCTGAAGGGTCCTGATCTGAAACAAATAAGACTATTGCTCAAGGCCGGACTCAGAGCTGACTCCTTCTACCTCTCCATAACCAAACTCTCATGACTTACCACTGGGTCTCTCCCCTCACAAGCACTCAGGGTCTTTTGGGAGGACGAAACACCAGTACATTTTCTCTCCTCCCAGCTAAGACACTTAGCCATGGTTATTACCCTGTGATGATTGAGTTTTGCTTCTTTTGTTCTCTTGGGAGTTGTTAACAAAGGCCAGTAACTGCAATTCACTTGAGATGGTGTTTAGGTTCAGAGATGCAGCAAGCCCCTCTGCCTCATGTACCATTACCCGCAGCCCCGTCAGAGTCCTAGCTCTCCTCCTGCTTAACAGCTTGTCCAGCTAGTGGGGAACACTGATGCTTTTCCCATTGCTCTGGAGTCCAAGCTGTAAAACCATCCCAGTGCCACCTTCCTTCCAGAGGCTATGAAGCTCCCACTGCTCTGATACATGCCACTGCTAATGCGTCTCTGTGCTGCTGCAAGCTTGTTTCTGCCCACATCTGGAAAACCCTGTTGCACATCACTGAGTGCCTCACAGAGGGAGGCAGACGCACAGCAGTGTTTCTGGCGATCCCCGACTCCACACCTCCTGGTCTACAGGATAATCTCTGTCTTGCTGAACTTCAGTTCCCTGCAAAGTCCTACTGCAATTTCTTGCACGATGCCTGTGCCCAGTTATCCATTACCTATCTGGATAGAGAAAGAAATGGCACATGAAACTACAGATAAGCAATGTATAGTGACAATTCACGTGGGAGATGCTGGCTAGAATTGTTTTTCCCTGTCAAGGGAGCAGCAGCTTGTCAGCCTGCCTCTGATTACCTCTGTTGTGTACCTCTCATTACTTAACTGTTTTATATTCTATTTTCATGGTTTTGTTCCAATCTTATGTCCTCCTGCATTTCTCCTACATTGCTACGAAGGAAATAGATAATTCCTATTTCTATAATTACTAATTGTACAACCATACTAGTATCTGTTTTATCATTGTAAAGAATCAGCACTGTTTAAAAAGGGATACATGTGGGGGTGTCCCCTGAGTGTACCCAAGAGGCCACAGGAAGCAAATATTCTTCTTCTTTGAGGTTCATGAGGAACCAAATACCTTCATTCCTCTGGAGTCTTGACAAGGTAAGAAAAAAACATAAGTCCATGAAAAGGACAAGCTCCTTTCTAGTGTTTCATAAAGTTACCCATCATTTTGGCATACACAGAAAACGACAAGTCAGTGGAGAAGAGTGCACATTAACCTTATACGGGTTAATTTTTAAATTCATTCCGAGGTCAAATCTGTACAACCACAACAGAAAAACACAGCTTGAAAATGAACTGTTTGGATTGGAAACACCTTTGTGACAGGCAGATGGAGCTGATCACAGAACAGTAGTTTAATGAGGTGGTACCACATGATCGCCATATACTTCACCATCATGTCAAACATTTGTCCCAAATATTTTGCTATGGCTATGTTTACACAATAGTTCACTTATAATCAGTGATAGTTCTGGATCCAGCATGACAAGCTTCAAGGATGTTATTTATCAATGGGTTAGCAACTAATGCGGTGCAGCCCAGTTATATCTGCAGTCCTTGCTTCCCTGAACATCTGGATACTTCAAACTCCTTGAAAAAACCCAAACATGCAGCATGCATGCACTTTTGACTTTTTCTGCAAGCACAAGGCTTGAGATGAACCAGGACTTAGCCTTACTGAACTAAGTTAATCTTCCTGATCCAGGAAACACTTTGAAACGTTTCTGATTATGTGATCTCTGCAATAAAACCAGGATATTTTTCCCTGAAGCAGCAACTATAGAGGAAAAGTTGAGGTACTGAACCACTGTTCTCAGATTTGCCATTGTATTCTGCACAAACTCAAAGAAACTACTTTATCTCTGTTATGCCCTCTTCATCTGCAAAGCAGGAACAGACTGGTATGTTTATCGGAAGCACGAAATGAGTCATCTTTTCCGAGGAGTGCTAATCAAAATGCAGAGTTCTCTGTTCTGATTTAAAGCTGGTATTTTCAAAAGATGAGGAAGAAAAATGAGAGGTGATCATACAAGAGAATTTGAGAGAGAAGGGATGTATGCGGGGACACAATTTCTGGATTTAAGATCTCTCCTTGTAACAGGAATAGAGGATCTGCAGGAGCCCTGCCCCGAGGGGGGCTGCAGGGGCAGAGACATCGTACACTGGGAACCCTGCCACCCTGGTTTGACATCTGGCTCTGAGGGCACTGGCAGCCTGCTCCAGCTTGCACACCCCTTGAAGTGTTTCTCTTCGCAGGAGTCCATCAGACACTTCAGTGAGAAAAGAGATAAGCCCCAACTGGGAATTCAAGATCTTCCCAATTTTTTCCAAATCACTTTTCCTTTTTGAAATGATGGTGTGGAGTATCACACAGTACCACCAAGCCTACTGCTCTGTGGGCAGCTCAGTCCCTGGAAGAGAGGTGGTTGAACACCACTGGAGTAATCCCTGACCCTCTACTCGATCCCGGGAACTCTCCACTGACGTCTAAGGTAGCTGTCTTTCCTCCTAACTACATAAATGCAGGGAGGATAAAGCAGAAATAAAACTCCCCTGCTATCTGCTTTCCTCTGCACAAGTCCACCTACAGCAAGAGAAATTTACTTCAAAGGAAGTTTTCTTAAAAGTTAAAAACCAAAACCAACTTGTAAACCTGCACGACCAAGCACCATCTGGCAATTCTTGTCATAACAGAGCTATTGTTTGTTTAGGTAGATTTCTCTTAGGGTTTTAATTACACACCAGAGAGCAGCACCCCTGCAAAGAGATCCCCTGACCTCAACCTCTGCAGATGTGAGCTTCTTCATTTTGGGGGGGAAACATGTCTACTACAAAACAAGCAAATAGGTTCCCAGTGTTTTAACATAGCTATTAATCTAGCAAAAGAGTCTTTATGTAATTTCTTAATTTAATGGTTTAGGCCTGGCTGAGAAAGAAATGGAAAAATTTTGTATTTCTTTTCCTTCATTTTTAAGCTCAGCCAGGGGAGTGGCTCAGATATGCCCTTGACAGAAGGAGCTGGTTTGTATGATATACACCCGAGTCTTCCACAGTAATAACAACTAATGTGTGGATCAGTATTTACCTTGTTAATCCACAAACCCATAAAGACTCTAAATGTATGTAATGTATGTCAACCACTCCCTGCAAAAGAAGTCTCACTATGGTAAAACCCTTTGGTGCATGTGGAAGTATTTTTGCTATACTGCTGCAAGTTGCCACAATTAAACAGTACTAACTGGAAAGCATGTAGTTCCGAGCTGGGAGGTCTTTGGTGTCAATTTTGAATATTGCTACAAAGAGAGGGATGACAATGCTAACAGTAAACGTCTCCTTTTCCTTCTCAGGATTGTGTTTTAGATTGCATGAGAATCTAGACACTGGATATTGGCCAGGCCTACAAGGAGTCTTGGTAGCATGTGCTATGTTGTTTCTTTGCCTTTTTGTGCCTCCTGAAGCTCCCTAAGTTCAAACAAACACGAGCAGTGTTTAGCCTTGCAGCATGTTCACAGCATCTTGCACCGCAGAGCCTTTGCCCTCCTTCACCTCTCAGAGTGAGCCCAAACATCTGTAAGTAACCAGGCACACATTGTTGGTGCCTGACCCTGGGTCATGCTGAGGGCCATCATCAGCCTGGACTGACCCAGATCAGAGCCAATCCCAAAACCTAGTAAGGATTGTTCCAAACTCCATTATCAGAGTGTATTTTTAAACCAATTTTCGTTATTATTAGATCTTCTGTTGGCTTAGTAAGTCTAGACATCAAAGAGTCTTATTAGGACATCTAATCCACGCCTTGGCCAAGATGTCACAGTCATCGATAGCATCCTTAAATGACCTGGATCACATCAGTGTTCTGAGATAATGATCCTCACTGGCTCCACGCCAAAGAATACAGCAATCCGTGGTGAGGATTTATGACTTCCTTTCCATCCATCTTACACCTCCTGTGTTAACTCTGTAAAGACCAAAGGCCTGCTTTCCGATTAACACCTAGCCATGGTATAAAATTCATTAATAATCAAATGTGATCAAGATGAACATTGGATTTTAAACAGACACAATTTTCTGTAGTAATTATAGGCATTTTTAGAAAAATAAAGGCAGTAGTAACAGGGTATAGTATATAATAACTTTTTTATAAGAAGCATAGAATTAATCTGAATAGATTTTTTTGCTGGACTAAAATTCAATATTTAGTGCTTTATTTTAAATAAAAGGGAAGTATGAATAAACAGTGTAAGAAATCTGCCTGGACTGAATAGAAGTGCCACAAGAGGAATATACCACAGGAAATTATCACATGCCGTGTTTCTATGTGAAATCAATCAGGCAGTACATGCCTATGCACACAGAAGGAGCAGCTCTTCAGGCTCTGCTGTTTGAAATTAACTCACTGGATTAATTACTTTCAAATTAGAGCAAAAAAAAAGAAGAAATAAAACCCAAATTTTGACCCATAAACAACTCCCAATCATCCTGTTATTCCATATTCAGTTCACAACTGAAGTGAAGGTTTTTTGTTTTGTATATTTTTTTCTTAATTCTTATTCATGTAAAAGATAAAACCAGAAAAGTTTTAGGTAATTCAGTAACCGAGAGACCCTTTTCAGTTTATCTTGGCATTATTGTCACTGTAACCTCCTCAGAGGCAAAAAGATACTTGAAGCAGGCCCATTTCTGTCTCCATCTGTCATACATGGAGCCCACATTTGAAACATTCATTTCTTTCTTTCTTTCTTTCTTTCTTTCTTTCTTTCTTTCTTTCATTCATTCATTCATTCATTCATTCCCTCCCAGCTACTTCAGACTTCCCTGTTCATCACACCCTATCACAGGAATCACTCCATATATACACAAATATCAAACCCAGCCCTCTTGGGAAATTATTTTACCAACTTATTCTAACTAATTATTTACTCACAGTTGCTAAGTCATTACCAACCATATCTTGACTCTACTATATTCAGACTGTCAGCTGGTTACACTGCCTGAACATCTATCATATGTAGATCACAGCAATTGCTTTTAAAAAAGGTGGCCTCAAATTTCACATGTAGAGCTGGTACACTTGTTTTTCACTGGGGCTTTTCTCCCAAAAAAATAGTTCTCAAAAAATAATTTAAATTTCCCTTTGATACCATTAAAATGTCTCAAAATACACAGAAAAAAGTGTTTAAAACGCTTACGCTTTTTCCTTAAATGAAGCAGTTTGGGATTTAAAAAACAGAATTTGAACTGTAATACTAAACAGATTTTCAGAACAGTTCTGTTCTGAAAAATAAAATATTCTCCTTTTTTTTTTCCTCATGCAAAAATATACAACCCCAAGACTCTGTTCATAATTTGAAATGGCTGCAGAAGCACCTTACCAAGGACTTAAAGTAAAGCTGTATTAGATAAACTACAAATACATGGTTAACTCCTGAATATCCCATGGATAGGATGTGAAGGCAGCAAAGAAGGCTGTTTACTGTCCCGTGTAAAAGAATACTTATCATGCAGTGACCTACATCTTCAGAAATACAAGGAAAATCATAGCAAAAAAGAACCATTTAGTGTACACTTGCCCTTTTTGACTGCAAATCATAACTGAAGTAATAGTTTCTCCACAGAGAAATTCCTTCTTCTGCAATGTAAACTCAACTTTTTGCTTTGTGTCCTTTCCTTGTTCCCAACTTGCTGGAAACATGAAACCCTGCCTTCCTACAGTCTAAATCTCTGATCTGCAGTGGATCTCATCTAATTGCAAATCCAGATAGAAACACTTCCGTTGAACCACTAAATGTGCACCATTTTCCCATGATTTGTTGGAAATTGTGTCAATTTTAAGTTGGTTTTGACTCAGTGCATTCCGAAGCAGTTGTTAAAGCAGAATACTGGAGCATACTTAGTTTTTAAATATTGTTTTATTAGTCAGCGCATCATTCATTATTTATTTTACTAATAGTACAGAGCTTCAGACTGGAGATTTATGAAGCGTGGGAGTCATGTGCCAACCTCCCCATGCAAGGCACAGAAAATGCTGTCATTGGGATGCTTGACTAACATGCTCATAATTTTGAAGATTCCTCCAAGGAGTCACATTTTTTTCTTCCTTAAGTGGATATAGCATATAAAGCAGATCCTTGCCAAATATTTTCTTCTCTGCCCAATTAGGCATGAAATACTAAATATACCTTATGCAAATTATTCTTTTACATGATAAATTCTGCCCTGTCTGGTGTCTTGGGCTGGACTGGCTACTGAAATGAACAACAGATGTTCATCCCACCCTCTCCCCTCAGAGAGGGGGGAGCATCTCCCTTCAGAGAGAGAAGGATAACAGAGAGACTCATGAGTTTAAAACAAACTAAACTACTTTAATGAAATATTGATAATAAAATAATAAAAAGATAAGACAATAACATCAAAAAAAGAAATAATAAAAAATATATGCAATATATATACTAAATCATATCAAGCTCCTAGGATAACAAACACATGACCAGCAGGCACTGGGAGAGTCCCAGATGACTCAGCAATGGGCAATCATGGTACGAGTTCAAAGCCTCAACTGTTCCAAAGAGTAACTAATTGAGTGTGTAAAACACCTGCCAAAGGGAGTCCTCTTTCTTCCAAAGACACAAAATGTCCTTCTGAAACTTGATTTGCCCTGGTCACAGCACTGATGACCAGTGTTTGAGAAGAGCAACCAGCTGTTTTCCTGTATGTAAGAGTGGCATGTCCTTAAAATTTGATCTGTCATATGGGACAGATATGGGATGGTCCATATGGGAACCTCAGCAAAGAAAGGACCCTAGCCTTTTGGTGAAAGTTGTAATACTAGATTTTGCCAGGAATAACAGATAGTGAACTTTAACTGAGTGGTATTTTTCTGTGTTGGAAACAGTTTCCCTTGAGACTTCACAGAACACTTTTAATATTCCTCTCTCTCTAAAGAGTACACAGATTCTGGGCACCCAAGTTACTGAGCTGGTCAAGCTGAGAAGACAAAATGCAATTAATTCAGAATTCTCTGTAAGTATAGAAGTTTATTATAACACATGAGTTTTACATATTCTAGAATGACTTATGTAAGAGTTTATCAAAATTAATCTTTAAATTTTAAGTAAATATAAGGAAAAAAGTAATTACTCTTGCATTTCTGACCGTTATTCAAAACCAGCTAAATGAACTCCTGATGCTAAAATAGAGGAAAGGAAATACATTTTCATAAAGCTACACCACAAGATAAACAAAAGTACAGCACTGGGCAATGTAGCAGTGAGGGTCCTAAGGTCACTTGGCACTCCTTGTAAATCCACACCTTGGGTCTATACCTCCGAGACTACCATTTGGAGCCTAAATCCAGTCAGTAAATTCGTAAACTGCAGCAAATAAGCTTTGGAGAGTAACTCCTGCATCTCAGCATTGTCAGAACTTCAGCCATAATCAAAAATAGCCCTACTGAAAAAATGCCATGCAGCCATGCTAATATAGCTATGTTTTTGGGGGTTTTTTTGGGGTTTTTTTTCCCCAAATTAATCTGCTGTAACCAAAATTGAGTTTTCACTCCACCTGCCACAAATGCAGCACAGCAAACAGTAACCATTGTTTGTATGTTTCAATTAAATTGGAACACTTAAAAAAATTTAATAGATATTTTAATTAAATACAAGGGGAAAAAGACAGAATTATCAGGAGCAATTCATACCAGTATTTGAATGTAAAGAACAAGGGCAGAGAGAAAGAGAAAGCTAGGAAAACAATAGCCTTGCTTGAATGCATTCAGACATTTATGCTCAATTTTCCATTTTGTTGCAGTGCTTCTGTGCCACTGAAGTTTTGCTGTCAATGCAGCCACATTGGTAGGAAGATTAATTATCTATGCAGAAAGCAATGAGTGGTACTTCCAAAAAGTGCCCGTTTCTGCCAGGTGCTCAGCCCCACTGGCTGAAAGAGGTACACCATCTGTTCCAGTGCACCTTGGCAGCAGGTGCACATCTCAAGTTGGTCTCTGAAGACCTAAGCAGACAAAATTCATTTTTAAAGGGTTTAGCTCAACAGCTTCTCAAAAGCTGCCTGATACAGGAATCTAGCTTTCCATAGTCATTTTTTCAAATAAGTTGTATTTTTGTGTTGGAAAAACAGAGATGCTAAGGTCTGTCTCTCATAGGAGAAACATTGTTTCTAGTAGACTCAGGTCTACCTGGGTTGTGTTTCCTGCAAAACAGTCATGGAGGATGTGGACTTGAGATTCAACTCTTACTATACGTCAACTAACATGCATCCACCTCTCCCAAAATTTCTTTTTTTTCTCTCTCTCCCCCTTTGCCCCACTTCACATAGCCATAACCAAGGGAATTGTTTTTGTCTGCTTGCCACCACCTCAGTTGTCTTTCTTCAAGCCCTACCTAAGTTTCTTATCCTTCACACATAACAGTGACCAACCTAGTCTAGTGGGAGGTGTCCCTGCCCAAGGCAGGGGGGCTAAAACGAGGTGATCTTAAAGTCCCTTCCAACCAAACGCATTCTATGGTTCTATGAAAACTGTTTCTAAGGTAACCTTGGGAAAGAACAGGCTGATCTGATTTTTTGTTGTTAATATTTAAATGAAGGATATAGGTGTGGTAATAGGATTTTTTTTTTTTTTTAAATAGAAAAAGGATTTTTCTGTGTCTGTTCTAAAGAAACACAATGATCTCTCTGTGTTAGGGTTGCCTGCCTTGCAGCTTTGCAAATTATGTGCAGTGCCAGGCATGGAGTGGGGTAGCTGGGGGAACATCCTTGCTGAAGACCAACCAGTATAGAGAAAAAAAAAAAAAATTTGAATGTGGTTTTCTTCCACAAAAGGACAACATTTCAGCAAGCAGAAGATTACATTCTCCTTACAGCTGCATAACACTTTTGTAACTAAACCAAATCACTGTACTTAAGGGTGAAAAATTATTAACAAAGCCATCCTGCTACATAGTGTTTTATATACTGCCTTTTGTCTCCTGGTAATGCTGCCATGATCTATAATGAGCTCTCATTTGCTTGCACAGAGGTTTGACAAAACAAAACCAAACACACAAAACTTACCACATTAAAGCTTACAGTTCCAAGAAACCTGCAACTGTCAACAAAAATGTTGCAAAGTCAGGAGGTGTTCTAACGAAGCAGTGTCTCCTTGATTTCTGCTGGAGTCTAGGTGGCACAGTATTTTTCAAGAATTGTTCAGTTCTTGCTAGCAGTAATTCATCTGGGTCCTACCAACAATAACTTAGGTGTCTCTTTGCTTTTATTGAAATAGGATAGGCCATAAGTACCCAGAAAGCTCTGAAACATTAATCTGGTTATTCCAATGGCTTCAGAAGACGATGCTTTCCAAGAGCATGAAGAGAACGCAGACTGGAAAGCTATTAAGATGACCTTATTGTGGCCCTATTATTAAATCCTTCTGCCTTTTTCAGAAAACATACATTTCATTTCCTGTTTAAATAGATAACTTGAAAATGATCCTTTCTCCTTTTTTCTGGGTCAGAGGCACCCTTGATAGCAAGAAAGATACTAATCCAAAGTCTTTTTCATCAGTCTCCCTGAAATGCTAACAATTATTGTGGTTGCAGGGAGACACCTCCCCCAGCCAAGATTTGCAGCTGTGAACTTTATCCAATCTTGGAAGCAGGGGTCAGTGCTTCTCAAACAGTATCCTGTTATTTATTTAAAATACCGTGAAATACAAGACAAAGGTTACAATTTCCTCTTGTCTCAAGTTGGAGGATTGTGACTCTTACCGCCTTCTCTTACCTTCAATTTGGACTTGTAAGAAAACATTAACAATGGGCACGTAGAATCTCAGTCTGCCTCAATCTATCTTTCCTAGTTAGTAGTCAAACATGTAGGGAATTATTCCACCACTATCAATATCCAGCTGCCTGGTGAGAATGAGTTGTCTTGGTTGGTGAGAAAGAAAGATCTCTGAAACTTGTCACTTCGAAACTTGGCTGATCAGCTAGTTATCTAACTAAATGATTGGGTGATTGTTAATTGAGCAATCTAAGATGATGAAGTTCAAATTTTGATGTTTAAAGTAGCATCTAGATACATGATTTCTGGGCATGAAAGAGAAGGAAGAAGATAGATTACACAAACAGTTCTTTGCTTTGAACCTCTTTCCTTAATATATGTATTAAGTTATCCATAAGGAAACTCAAAATAAGAACCATTCCACAACACGTTTGTTCTCGGGGAGAGAAATTAAAATAATAAGATGTGTAACAGGCCAAACTGTTGCTCACCACAGTATTGCAAGGCACTTAGATGTTACTGTCATGAGCAGGGGATAGGGCTCTGCATGGCATACAAAGTGGCTGGAGATGGAGGAGGGATTCTTTACTGAAAGGGTTGTCAGGCAGCGGAATGGGCTGCCCAGGGAGGTGGTGGAGTCACCATCCCTGGAGGTATTTAAGAAACATGTAGACATGGTTCTTCAGGGCATGCTCTAGTGCCCAAGATTACTGGTTTGTGGTAGGGTGCTGTGTGGGTGGGTGATGGTTTTGGTTTGGTTATTGTTGTTGGGTGGTGTACGGTTTTTTTGTGGGTTGTGTTTTTGTTATGGTTGTTTTTTGTTTTTGTTTTTGTTTTTGTTTTTTGTGGTTGGACTTGATGATCTCCAAGGTCCCTTCCAACCACTACAATTCTGTGATTCTGTGATTCCATTTCCCCACCCATCCAATGTTAATTAGTTCCTTACACAATGCCTCCTTAATTATCTCCAGCCTATTTTCTCCTAAACCCCATTTACTAAATCAAATTAACTCACTCTGGGATGATCTCCACATGGAGATTGCTACAGCATATTTTACATAGATCTGAAGTAGGTTCTTCTCATGTGTTACAGCAGCCATTTGAGGCTGGTTATCACTGAAATAAGGTCATGAAATAAAGCATTCTCCATTCTTAGCAGAACAGACTGGAGGTGAGATAAAATCAGTCCTCATCACAGGCTCAGAAGAATTGCAGCTTCACAAAGCCCTGCTAGAATTGACCTCCTTTGTGCCCATAGGCTTCAAGAACAATTCTAGAGAAAGGATTCCCACTGGACTTGTGATATGAGTTTCACAGGCTTTTTGCACAGCAATACAGCTAAAAGTAGGATTGCAGCTAAAAGTAGAATTACAGCTCTAGGAGCTGTTGAACAACATGGAGCTGCTCACTAGTTTGGGAAATTTTGGCATTACTTTCTGTGACTCTTATGTTTTTTAAATTGCTTGGTCCTGATAGGAATGCTGTGGGCCTTTCATATTATAGAAAGATCTCTTTCACACACAGAAGTCACGTATCTAGATAGAGTGTATCAAGTTGGAAGGGATCCATAAGGATCATCAAATTCAACTCCCTGCTCCTTACAGGACTATGCAAAACTAAACCATGTGACTTAAGACCATTATCCAGATGCTCCTTTAACTCTGACAGCCTTGATGTCATGGCAAATTCCCTGGGGAGCCTATTCCAGTGACCAATCAGCCTCTCAGTGAATAACCTTTTCGTAATGTCCAATCAGAACTTCTCCTGACACAGCTTCATGCCATTTCCTTGCATCCTAGTGCTGGTCACCAGAGGGAGGAGATCGGCACCTCCTCCTCTTCTGCTTCTCCTTGAGGAAACTGTAGATTGCAATGAGGTCACGCCTCAGTCTTCTCTTCTCTGAGATGAACAACCAAATGACCTCAGCTGCTTCTCATGAATCTTGCCCTTGTGACCTTTCACCATCTTGGTTACCCTCCTCTGGACACACACTGATAGTCTGGTGTCCTTCTTATACTGAGGCGCCCAAAACTGCGCACAGTACTTGAGGAAGAGCCACACCACTGCAGTGTAGAGCGGGACAATCAATTCTCTCTACCAGTCAGCAATGCTGTGCTTGATGCAACACAGGATATCATCGGTCATTTTGGCTGGTAGGGCACACCATTGACTTATATTCAACTTGCCACCAACCTAAACCCCCAGATCTCTTTCTGTGGGGCTGATTTCCAGGCTCTCATCCCCCGATTTGTATGTACAACCAGGATTACACAGGCCCAAATGCAGAATCTGGCACTTGCGCTTGTTAAATTTCATACAGTTGATGGTGGGCCAGATCTCTAGTCTATCCAGATCCCTCTATAAGCCCTCTCTACCCTTGAGGGAGTCCAAAGCTCCTCCTGGTTTAGTATCGCCAGCAAACTTACTTAATATGCATTTGATTCCTGCATCAAGATCAATTATAAAAACAATAAAGAGCAATGGCTCAAAAAAAAAAAAAAAGATGTGCTCGCTTTACTTTTCTGTTAAAGCTTCCTTATATTGTCAGGAATTTTTATTTTTTCCTGTTTTATAGATACATAATCTTTGTTTAACAGAACAATGCTAAATCTATTAGTGTTTGTAATCTATTATAAAAAAGTCCCGAGGCGATCTTCAATGAGATCCAGGCAACAGTCACTAACAAAGTCTAATTTCTAAGGTTGTGCAAAAGCTACTGGCTGGAGCGCAATGATTTTAGCTAGTTGCCTATTGTCCCTGCACAGCCACAGCCAAGATTAACTCATTACTATGTGTAACAATTCCTGCGGTCAAAAAGAACAGTGTTTTATTTTTTATTCTATTGGATCATAATGTAATGCTTGACCTAAGCAGATCATAGCTGCTCTGACTTCGTAACCTTGGCTGTACTTTCTATGTCGAACAATATTAACACTACATTCGTATTCCCTGTTCCATACCTCCTTTAATCTACATAAAGCAACTATGAATTCAAACACAACACAGAGGCTCCCTGTTCTCTTTCCTGACTGCCCCAGTAAGGAACCTTTACCTGATTTTTAATTTTATGTCAAACACTCTCAACCTGTGAATTCTGTTTCTGAACAGAAAACTAAAGTTAATGTTGCAACATTAGACAGACTACTGTCTAGTCTGTTGCTTTCAGTATTAGTGAAATACTGCTTCTGATGGTAAAGTAACATCTCATCCCTACCCTTGTTCCTCATGCAGTTCAACTTCAAAGGGAGTTTAAAAAAGGATTTTCTGCTTGCCAGACCCCAGGGTTTTATTATTAACTATTTTGTGTTAAATCATAAGCTTCTGAAATGGTGATCTCAACAAATACAGAAATAAAGAACTAGAAATACCAGAATGGAATATAAAAATCAAGGACCCATCATAACAGGCAGTGAGTAGGTACATAAATGAAGACAAGTTCTGACCTTCTGAAGAGGTGACAAGAAGAAACAGGGAAAAATGAAGACAACACACATAAATAAAGGTTGTTGCACAAGCCATCAATTAATGGAATTTGGGTCTTCAAGACCCAATTAACTGAAATGACCATTACTTCTCTATCCCAAAATCCGAAGTCATCTAAAGTCAGTTTTAAGGTCACAAAGCAAAGTGAAAAATGTGTGAAAGGACAAAATCTTGTCCACACAATGTGGCCTTTGTATTACAAAAGGTGCTTTTGTCACTCCAGTAGAACAAGCTATGGGCAGCCCAGGCTGGAGGCACTGGACATGTCTCATCAGGCAGAGCACAGTTAGATGCTTCTAGTGAGGCATGTGATGTTAGCGCATTGTTGTTCTATGGTACAACAACAACTTTCTGATGCTTCTTTAAAGTAAAGCCTTTAAAAATATCTAAGCCACCAGACTATTTATTCCAAGTACATTGTGGCCATCATCCCTCAGATGATTCAAACATGCTGATTCTCATGGAACCTCTGCATGGTAAGGACATATTGATAAATTCATTGTAAGTCCAGAAAATGAAGCACAAAAAGTCTTGGGAATGAATCTTTGAGGAGATACATCTCTAAAATTTAGATTTTACAACACATCCGCTCAGCTGCTACATTTTCAGACTGCTTGAATATAAATAGTGAATACTGGCATGTGAGTTCACTTCCATCAGTAGACTCAAAACTGTGGAGATGACATCAAGAGCTTTGAGGGAACCTTTGCTTGTTTGGCAGTCTTCAGTTTACACCACATGAGCATGAACATTCTGAGTTTTATGTTGTTCTCTGCTGCCGTAGTCTGTCACCAGCCAAATCCACCTTCCTAAATTCCTGGGCTGCTGCCCATCACTGATCTAAATAAAAAATGCATTCCTCATCAGATTATCCTCTTTTAATACCAAGTAATCTTGGTGCACCATAAAGAAAGTAAACCCACATTTTTCAGCTTCATACTGTTGTGAAAAAGTCAATTTTTGAATATGTCCAAATGAGGCTGGATTCCTGGTTCCTTTGTGAGCAATATGTTTTCTAGAATGGCATGACAATTACAATGCATTCAAAATAATGTTAAGAGCATCAGTAATTAGAGAAAAGTTATAAAAGGACACACTCTTCTAAGGAACAATAAAAACAAGATTCATGGGAGACAAAGTGTTGGGAAAAGAACTTGGCTTTGGCTCAGCAACAGTTGAATAGCAGAAGGAACAATTTCACCCTCGGCTATGGATAAAGAACCAATGACTATGGGACTTCAAGATCTCTGTGACTTCACAGAAAGGTCAGTGTATTTCTTTCCAATTACCTTGGAACCTAAGAAAGAAGGCATTTCTAGCTATTTAAAAGGCCAAAATATCCAAATACTGTAAGGGAGTGCCTCTGCTTTCTGGTACACACCTGTGAAACCTGTAAAATCTATCTAAAATCAGAATCAGTCCAGAAGACTGCAAATCTCAAATAACTTGCTTTGGAATAACTCAGGATTTCACCATCCTTATTACGTTACCTTTCACAGTATCTCATTCAATGCTTTGCATGGTCTGATTGTTTTAATTATAAGTGTATAGTGCATTTCCTGAACAGTCATCTTACTCATTCATCATTGTGTGAAAAAGGCCACAGACAATAAATAATAAATGTATTTCAAGGCTAACACAAACTACTAGCTAGTACCTGAAATGTTGACTGCCTTGAGTTTTAGAAGATATTAGAATAATTTATTATTCTTATTTGTCTTGTTTCTGACTTCCAGCTTCTCTGTCAATTCCCCGTTTTGCAGAAGACAGTAAGACTGAAGATATGTCT
The DNA here is from genome assembly GCA_004320125.1 of Scolopax mira. Taxonomy (NCBI): domain Eukaryota; kingdom Metazoa; phylum Chordata; class Aves; order Charadriiformes; family Scolopacidae; genus Scolopax; species Scolopax mira. Next base: position 11,194 of record BJBW01011018.1, on the reverse strand, counting down.
ACAGGCTTAATGCAGTCATCTGCAGAAGTATGAAGAAACACAAGTACTAGCAGCAGTCAAGCTCTATTAGTTCTCCATGACCCCTCAGCCTTTTGGGTTTTTTTACACAAACCCACATTTCCTTCTATTCTTGACCTTGGACCCAGCTGAAGGTATTTGGTGAAGGTTTTAAAAAATTAGACAAGGCAGACATCCAGCATAAAATGTCATATTTTGACAAAGCTATAAGGAATGAAATCTAGGTGTTATAATGTAAGATGTTAGGCAGTCTTAATGATAGGTGACGCTACAAACCCTCTTATGATAACTGAGAAACCATAGATAACAGATATCTGAGAAATCATATTATGAAGAAATTGTATCCTGCGTAATGTTTACTCCCATTTTGTATCATTGCTTGCTTGTTTGATGTTCAAACTTAATTAATTTTTATGAGCCTGGGTTCTCTTTCTTTCATTAGAGGGCAAATTGCTACATGGATTATGTGAGGGGCGATTACATGAGGGTGTAGATCAGAGGCCCATGTTGTCACTATGTACTTGGCTCTTACAACCACCAATTGCATGTTACGATCTGCTCCTGTGTGCTTCACGTGAGTCAACTTGGTTTACTGCTGGAATAAGAGAACTGCTGTTTTTACTGTGTCTAGCTGCTAATTCACATAACAATAATCCTGGTAAGCACTTTTTGAATGTAACTATGGAGTAATATTTGCTACATTGTGTTGTTCTGGGGTAAGGTAGTGAGTTCAAGTCACGTTTCCATACATTGTGGATGCTTAATATGTTATGAACAGCTTTACAAAATACACCAGTAGAGACACCAATGCATTACTTATTTTATGTGAAATCACCCAGAAACACTGCAATCCTCTTCTGCAGTGCACCTGCACCTTCATGCCCTGTGCTCACCAGGGGCATGGACAAAACAACCAGAAAACATTTCAGTACTTTGTGAATGCTTGTAAGAAGATATATGAATACTTTTTAGGAAAACTTTCAAGTTCTTTTCTTGGGGACTTTCTTATTCTCTACTGGGTCATGCATGTGTAACGCAAGTTGAAGTAAGGGGAAACTTAACTTTTCTTATGCAGGGGAGACAACTCTCTCCTTCCTGTAGCCATTTGACTGCAGGTAAGAAGAATAGGCTAGAGAGGTGTTACACTACAGCCCTGCGGCCAGTGAAAAAGAAGATGCTGTTATGACAAAAGAAGCAGAAATGGCCTCCTATTTTTGAGTTTGGGGAATTCTTGAATTAGCGTATTAAAACAGGAAATGCAATATGGTGCAACAGATAAGATGGTAAAGTAGGAATTCAGAAGATCCACGTTATAGCTAAGTTTTGGCAACTGAACTGCTGTGTGACCTTGAGAAAGTGGCTTGTTCCTTCTGTATTACCAGAGATAAGTTCCTGACGTCAATAGAGACCAATGTTCCTTGGCACCAGTGCTGATGTAGGGCTTCACACAATGGGCTCTTCATCTCTCTTAAGCCTTTAGATGTGATTGTAATTCTTTTGCTAATTCTCTATAACAGAACCTACCTAGTAATCTGCTCCGTCTAGCAATCTAGCTTCCTGAGGCCCTATGTCCTAAAGTGCAGTAATGGATGTGCTTGGAGTAGGAACAGTTGGTTATGCAATCTTTTGAAAAACCTTCATTGGATTTTATACATGCCACATGTTCAAAAACATAATAATTTGTAGAGAAGGATGAGGAATGGAGAAGCAAAACACCAATGAAGAATTTCCAGGGGAAATCAGAGCTTTCGTAGTATTTATGGCTCAGATGAGGTAGCACATATACATATCAAACCTGCGATGAACTTTTTGCTTGATTACAGGTTGCATAGTTTGCATAGTTCATGATGAAGTGGTATTTTTTATAAATGCCACTGTGCTTCATCAGAAATCTTCAAGCTGAAAAGCTCTATGTGTGCAATTAAATTTCATTAAATCCACTTTCCTCTCTAAGGCAAACAACTCAGCTATGATCAGTGATATACCATGACGGCTTAGATGGAGAGTTTCAATATTGTGAAAAGCATGAGAAAGATGCTTCCCGCTGGCCCCCTCTATAAAAGACAAAGCCTATGCCAGCAGAATTCTGCTTATGACCAGGAAGTTGTAGAACAACATTTTTACTGTTTCTATACATTTCAGAATTATAGGACTTAGAAATAATTTTTAAGTGGTATGATGCTAAGGGAAATTATCAAAACCAGTAGTTACAGTAATATTTTTCAATTTTATAATGATTTTAAAAGCCCAACAAACCATGACAGACTCTTTTTAACTAATAACTGTCACAGAACTTTATTTTATATATACATATATTACATATGTATATATACATGTATACATATATTACATATTGCATTATGTATATTATATATACATGCTTCCACTTTTTTTTTAATCTTAGAATTAAAAAAGTAGTAAAGGTAAACTTTCTTCTCTTTCCAGAGCACAATATGAAAGAAGTGTTGGAAAGTCAGAAACCCAGCTGAACTCATTACCTTCAGAACATGGAGATCAAACGATGTTGGATTTTCCCATTGCTAAGCTTTTGTTTTGTGGAAGAATTTCAGCTTTTCTTTCTTCTCTACATTTTGTGTTGGCAATTTTTCAAACCAGAGGTGTAAAAACTAGACCCTGGGAAAGTGTGAAGAAAAGTCCCCATGTTAATAAAATACCTTTGTTTTTCTCTTCTTCTTCCTGTTTCCTCAGGAAACTAGGAAAGACATTTATTATTTTTGTTTTATTTACCTGTCTGTTTGTAACTGAAGAGGCACCAATACTGAAGCGAGACAAGTTTTAGAAAAGAATAAGAACTACCAACACATTTGTTCATTTTGTTGAGGCAAGATATTTCAACAAGCCTTGATGCTAGTGATTTCCCTATTTGCTCAATATCCAAGAATGATCTTTTAGTCTTTTTGTTTTACCCAAATCCTATATTCCAGGAACACAGCCCACAATATTAAGTATGCTATGACATCATTCATTCATACCTCATTAGCTAAACAAATTATTACAGTCCAGTACTCAGTTCCAGAAACAAATTAATTCCTTTACTGTGTAAGACATGACAGAAAATGGGACTCTCATTCTATAAGTCCTTCCCAAGCAATGCTATTGTCCAGGACAAAGAAATCTTTCTCAATAATTATTTTCCTGCATATTTTTTGTTGTACTGAATTCTGCTAAACTAGCTGCTAGCCAGACCTCAGAGGTCATGAAACCCTAGTCTAGCTGCTGAAGCAATCACTGTTAAGAAGAAACACTACAATAGACCATATATTGGGCAAGATTTAAAATACCTTTTCCTCTTTTTATTATACATCTTTAACCTCCCTCACCACCCTTTAAGTTCTAATATATTATGGAATATGGAATCACGGAATTGTCAGAGTTGGAAGGGAACTCTAGAAATCATTTAGTGCAATTCCCTTGCTAAGCAGGATTGCTTAGAGCACATTACTCAGGACTGCATCCAGGTGGGTCTTGAAGATCTCCAGAGAAGTGGACTCCATGATGTCCCTGGGCAGCTGTTCCAATGCTCTGTCACCGTCACCATAAATAAATTTTTCCTAATATTTGAATGGAACTTTCTATGTTCCAGCTTGTGCCTGTTGTCCCTCATCCTATCTCTGGGAACCACTGAAAAGAGTCTGGCTCCATCATCCTTCAACCCACCCTTCAGGTATCTGTCAACATAGATAAGAACTCCCCTCAGCCTTCTCTTCTCTGGGCTAAAGAGCCCCAGCTCTTTGAGGCTTTGAGCCTTAATCATTTTAGTTGCCCTTACACAACAACTTCTGAAGACTGTTGCCCATCTTTCATTGGGAAAGAAAAAAACTGTGTGAATGGTTGAATGATGAACAAGGGTCTCAACTTGGCCAAAGGTGTTATTACCACTATCACCACTGGGCATGACTTCCCCAGATGTGTACTAACTGGTTGGTGTCAAACGACTTACTGCTAAAAAATTCCAAGCATACAGAAAGAGAAAGAACCATGACTGTAGCTGCTAAAGAAAGGGGGGCTTATAAGGCTCTTAAGACAAACACAACATATTCTGATGCTTGTAAACAATTATAAAAACAGAAATCAACTTCTAATTTCATGGGGTCTGTTCTACTGGCTACATCATAAACCATGAAATTACAATGCTACTCTGCAATATTTCCAGTGGCATTTGTACCAAGTGACAGAATATTCCTATTTATTTTAAATTAAATGTATCATTTAATTTAGTCACGGAAGGCAAGAACAGGAGCTGTGAGAGTGAAGAACCACCCACAGTACGAGAAGATCAGGTTCAAGACCTCTTAAGGAACCTGAAAATGCATAAGTCCAAGGGACCTGATGAGATCCATCCATGGATCCTGAGGGAGCTGGTGGGCGAAGTTGCTAAGCCCCTTTCCATCATATTTGAGAAACTGTGGCAGTCTGGCGAAATCCACGCAGACTGGAAAAAGGCGAACATAACTCCAATATTCAAAAAATGAAAAAAAGAAGATCCGGGGAACTACAGGCCAGTCAGTCTCACCTCTGTGCCTAGCAAGATCATGGAGCACATCCTCCTGAAATCTTTGCTAAGGCACGTGGAATATAAGGAGGTGATTGGAAATAGCCAGCATGGTTTCACCAAGGACAAATTGTGCCTGACAAATTTGGTGGCCTTTTACGATACTGCCACAGACTTGGTGGACAAGGGCAGAGCAACAGACACCATCTACCTGGACTTATGCAAAGCATTTGACACTGTCCTGCATGACATCCTGGTCTCAAAATTGGAAAGTCATGGATTCCATGGATGGACCACTCGATGGATAAGGAACTGGCTGGATGGCTACATTCAAAGGATTGCAGTCAACAGCTCAAAGTCCAAGTGGCAGCCAGTGCTGAGTGGTGTTCCTCAGGGGTTGGTACTGGGACCAGTACTATTTAACATCTTTATTGATGACATGGACAGTGCGATAGAGTGCACCCTCAGCAAGTTTGCTGATGACACCAAGCTCGGTGTTGCAGTTGACAAGCTGGAGGGAAAGGATGCCATCCAGAGGGACCTGGACAGGCTGGAGAAGTGGGTTCGTGCAAATTGCATGAAGTTCAACCAAGCCAAGTGCAGGGTCCTGTACCTGGGCAATTCCAGGCACAAATACAAGTTGGGCGGAGAATGGCAAGAAAGCAGCCCTGAGGAGAAGAACTTTGGGGTGCTTGTGGATGAGAAGCTCAACATGAGCCAGCAGTGTGCACTGGCAGCCCAGAAACCCAACTGCATCCTGGGCTGGAGAAGTGTGGCCAGCCAGTCTTGGGATGTGATTCTCCAGGATGGGGTCACTGGAGTACTGAGTCCAGCTTTGGAGTCCTCAATACAGAAAAGACATGGATCTGTTGGAACAGGTCCGGTGGAGGGCTACAAAGATGATCAGAGGGATGGAGCACCTCCACTATGAGGACAGGCTGAGAGAGCTGGGGTTGTTCAGCCTGAAGAAGAGAAAGCTCCGGGGAGACCTTGTAACAGCCTATCCATATCTGAAGGGAGCCCACAGAAGAGCCAGAGAGGGCCAGTGTAGAGACAGGACAAGGGGCAAGGGTTTTAAATTGGAAGAGGGGAGATTTAGATTAGACATCAGAAAGAAATTCTTTACAGTGAGGGTAGTGAGGCACTAGAACAGGTTGCCCAGAGAAATTTTGGATGCCCTTGTTCAAGGTCAGGCTGGATGGGGCTTTGAGCAACCTGCTCTAGCAGGAGGTGTCCCTGCCCATGGCAGGGGGGTTGGAACTTGCTGATCTTTAAGGTCCCTTCCAACTCTAACCATTCTATGATTCTATGATTCTATTCTATGATAATACTGTGGTGGTTTAAATTAGCAAAAATTATGCAAACCAAGGGTAAAAAAAAAGCACAATCTAATAACCCTGTAATTCAATACTACATCAACGTAACAAGAAAAATGGAAAATTTAGTCCCAATGATTCTGGGTAGCCAGTTAGTTCAATGAAAAGGTCTTTATATGGTCTCTCATATTACACTTAGTGAACATACTGGAGATTTCCCTTTATCTGAGTCATTGGGCTTTCTCTTTAGTTTTCAGGACTCAGATGAACAGACTTCAGACTACCTGAAAAACAGATGAGTCTTTTTGTAACAGTCCCATCCTTCTGCCTTTTCACTGAAAAATAGGTTTTCTGTAATAATATCAGCATTGTGTTTTGAAGACCTATAATCCAGTGAGGCTGTATTTTATTCCTCCTTTGCTGAAAGAGCTGCTGATCTCCAAATGTGCAGTCCTGATTGGCAGCAAGTAGGGACTTTGCTTATTAATATATTTGAAGTACCAGGTTGTGATCTGCAGAAATAACACTGCAGGTCTTTCTGTCCAAAGGTAACACAAAGATTCAGTGAATGAGACTCAGAAGTCTGTTCAATATGGTCAGAAAGTACATGACTTGTGTCAGCTTATAAGAGAAGTTACTATTATCTTCAACAACACACAAGTCTAACCCTCTATGTTTAACTAAGTTGACAAGATTGTCCACCTTTTTGACCACCAAAAAATGTATTTTAGAAGAATATAAAATCAAGTCCTGATGCTCAAAATCAAGCATGCTCTGTATATGCTATAAAGCTACAAAAAGTATTGACTAAAACTTAAGGTCTCCTATTTGTCTAGACCATCCACAAGATTAGTCAAAATGTCACATCCTGGTTATTGTTTAAACTGATTTTCAATTCATCCTTTTTAAGTATTTAAACCTGCTGATAGTTTGAAGGTCAAGTGAATCTTTTATTATCAGAAGTTCTAAAGGGATTCTCTCAGGACTTCCTTTCACCCAGTGACTGCAAACCACACATCTGCTTTTCTCTGTCCTTGAAAATTTTTAAAGAACACTGTATTTTATACTGCTATCAATCTAAATTAGGTATTCTAGTTTGCCACTTTGGGGTTAAATGGTAAATATAGGCCACTTCTGTTAAATTAGACCGTGCCATCTTTCTTCCCTAGTGATTTCCCTGCATAATAATACAGTTCTTTTTGGGATTCAAATTCTACTATGGGGTCCTCTATGCCTGTTCCTTTTGAGGCAGTTTGAGTGATACACTACATAACATACCCTAACTGGTAGTAGCTTTCTCTCTGGACAGTTTGCTTTACTGTTAATTTCTGATTTAAAACCTTTAATTTAATCAGTGCTGGCCTCCAGTTCCCTTATCTCATTTATCAGAGAATTACCTTCTAAGACTCCTGAGAGGAAGTGCTGCTTCTCTTTTCTGCTTTGCACAGATCAATTGTTCAGACTAAACTTCATTTCCTTACCAAAGACATTCCACTTCCTAACTGTTTCTCTACCTCACTGTTAATGGTGGTGTGTCATCACAGAGCAGAGTTACTCTAATTGTATCAAAAATGAATGGAGAAGTAGTTTCAGAAAAAAACAGGTCTCTTGTTGTCACTGAAGCCATTTTTTGTGAGCTGGTACCTCTTCTCAAATCAAGACCACAAACAAGGAAATATTGTGTCTTGTACTTCTCCAAAGTACACTAGATTTTGCTCTTCAACAACTCACCTGCCTATGAATAAATAATAATTTTAATGCATTCATACCCAATTGCTCTCCTAGGTTAGTTGTGCCTAGTTACAACTACTTCATTCCGAATTCTGTTTGAATTTTACTGTCACCCTATCAAATCAAGTTGGTGTAACTTAATTGTCCCTGAACTGTAGATTTCCAATGTGCCTTGTTATATGAAACCCTTTTCTCTCCAAAACCCTTATACTGATTGTGGTGTTTTTCAATGCCTTTCTTGCTCTTCTGAAGCAGCAGTTACAGAATTTAGACAGTTCCTTGATTTTTCAGCAATTATCCTCATTTGGAGGATGCTTAATTGTACCACACTGCTTTATAGCTTTAGCAAATAAAGAGAGTTCTATATACTTCTATTCTTTAGCTTCCTTTTAACATGTAAAACAAAATAGTTTTTGCTCCAATTTTGTTACAACCTATTCTGGAAACATACAGAAATTCAACATATAATCAAACAACTCTTCTTCACTGAACATCACCAATAGAGAAACTTTCCTGACTCTGTATGAAGGTCAGGTTAGATCTTCTCTAACTGTAGGTCAAATGGCTCACAAATGATAAGCCTTCCCAGATACTGCTAAAAGCTGCTAGAGGTCAAGACCTGCATATGCGTAGCTATACTCTGCTCAAACATTTGTGAAGCACCGCAAAAAAAAAGGGCTTTCAGGCTTTTCTAGCATGTTTTCTTGGGACAATGCACAGCAGGTTCTGCAGTATCTATCTGGTGATTTAGATTCTTTCTTCCAGAGAAAAATATCTTCCCAGTTCAACCTATCCTGCCCTGTTCAGTACACCTTGCACCCCTGATGGACATTTAAAATAGACACTAGAAGTGAACTATTTAAAAATATTTTTAGAGAATAATACATATACCGGCCTTACACAAGCCTCATTGTACCTCTCTTAAAGGAATGATCTCTTCTGTAGCTTTGCCATGATCCCTGCTCTATTTCTTCTATACAGTTCTGGGCTTTAAGGAACAAGAAAAAAGTTTTGCATTCAATACTGTCCTCGTACCTACATATTAGGAATATCTATGTGTGTATGCATGTATGTACATATATACATATAAACTTACATGTATGTACATAAATATGTATACTTATATATAAGTGTATACTGATACATACACTTACACAGAGTCTAAATTTTGAGTACTGCACAAATATTGCCAAGAAGCTTTCACTCTGGTGACTCTTAGATAAAGATACGTAACTTATCTTATTACTTGAGTTTGTCCTTTGAAACACTCAAATGAACACTATAAATGGAAGTATCAGGTCTTTTTATTTCTACTGATCAATATGTTGGACACTACTAAGAGCCTCAAGCAAAGGAAAACTTTAGCAACTGTTAACCATATTCACAAGGTTAGATATAGAAGAATAAAAACCTTCGGTCACTTTATCCTATGGAAATAACCCATTCTCAAGATTATCCTTAAATATATCTTGTTAACCCTCAGACATAAAATGTACACATTGATTGGATGCTTCACCACACAGGTATTTCCAAAGGTTATTGTCAGGCATCCATTTCCATGCTAGCATCCATAACATTATGAAACATCAACCTCTCAAATATCTTAAAGATGTAGTCTGGCTTTACCAACCCAATTAAGATGCTGTGAACACCCTTATTATTCAGTTTATAAACATGTAATACTAATGCATGAATGTACTGCAAAATCTTATTCCTTCATTAACACAGCGTATCTATCTTAAGAGAAGACAGATCATTATACTCTCAAGAACATGACAGCAAGTTCTGCTGTAACAAACACTTTTATGCATGTTATGGAAGCTAACAGCATTTCAGCTTGGTCGCTTGGAAGCCTGTTTTCCCTCTTTATACCTCCATGACTTTTACCAGTAAAAGCCACAAACAAATGTCTGAGAACAGCTGTTTTTGGATTAAATAGTTAGAAACTTGAATGACATCTCTATAATTATAAATGTCTCTTAAGAATACTTTATTGCCATTTTATAGATTGGGAATTGAGGCACAGTCTGTCCTGAAGTCACTCACTAAGAAAAAATGTGTGAGAAGCAGCAGGAGCACCCACTGCTCTCTCATTTGTATCTGCCAGAGGACAAAAGGCAAGATTCAAAATTGTTCTTTCTCTTCTGCCATGTCCCAGAGTCCATCTGAAGGCTCTGCTGAAGCAAAGGCTCATGTCCTAGCAGCTTGGAGCAGGTACAGACACAAAATGCACCGCAAATATACCCTGCATGTCGTCTTGAAAGTTAATGACAAAGAAATAAACTGGTCCAAAGCCTGGTAAGGTCAAAATCCCACAGCCACTGAGCCATCGTCGTCTTTCTCAGAGAAAATACGTGGTCAGTTATCTCCTGAATAATTGCCATCACAGAACCAGCTGTATATAAAACCTAAAGGTAGCCTAGCAAGCATTTTGCTTTATCAGTGTCTCTGCACCAATAACTACTGACAATTAATCATGCCTTATAATATAAGCTGTGGTTTTAAAATCATCTCAGTACTATGCAAGTCTCGTACTTGTTCTTAACTTACTGATATAATGACAGCTGAGATCTCTTTCCTCTAGGATGTCTTAGATAAGGTATATATCCGATAATCTTTTGGATAAAAACTGCCTAGAGGGAATCAGAAGGCCAAGGAAGCACAAAGTTCACAAAGAGCCAGAATGCATAAATATTTTTTCATCACTAACCCAAGTAATAACCTGTACCAGTTTAGTATACCTACCTCCCTATATTTGTTTACCAATACTGCTATATTTAAATGACTCCTTCTCCTTCTTATTATACAATCCCAACAGAGACAGAGAAATCATGTCTCTGAATCATGTCAAAGGGCCAGGGTGAGGAATCTGCATTTTTGTAGTTGTGAAACCCTGCTAGGACAGTGAACACCTCGTACCTTAACAAGACTTTTTTTTTTCCCCCAAAGCTGTTGTTTCAGAGAGTTGTAGAAATAGAAGACTTTTCAACATGTTTCTCTGAATGTATTATACACAGACATTATATACAACTTTTATAAAGAACCTAGCCTTATAAGGACTTACTAGAAGTAGATAATAACATTTAAACTTGGATATGTCAACATGCCTGAAATAGTAAAGTATGACGCACAAATTCAAAACTGAACATAGCAAATCACATAATGTAACTTGGAACTATATCTGTGAAAGAAAGTTGGAAATGAAAATAGCAGATTTTTCCTGCTCTGTTTTTCCAGAAAAAAAAGTGTTGGTTTCCATTAGTCTTAAATTGACATCCCTACTGACACTTTACTCCTAGCATTAACATTTTGACATTAACATTTTCCTATTCTTAGAAGTTTCTAAGTATGTGCACCAATCTTGCAGTCAATTAATGACAAAGTGGCATCCTTAAGCAATCCTCCTTCTAGAAGAAAGAAGTAACACACAAAAAAATACACTTATCTGCTTTTTTATCCCAAATAGCCACATTTGACCTTATGATCAATGGTGAAGCAGAAAGTCACATTTCCTATGCTTTGCAGTACAGTCTTCTTTTTAAGCTTCTAACATTAGGAATTTTTCTTCCTGTCATGGTTTTGACCAAATTGACCAACCAGAACGACAGATGGCCCC
>BJBW01011017.1:0-38542 GCA_004320125.1 Scolopax mira | reverse complement strand
TTCTTTTGATGCAGCCCAGGATGTGATTGGCCTTCTGGCCAATCTGCAGTAGGTAAGACCTTAATGACTGTTTTATGTTTTATATAGCTCCCTGTTCTGGAAACACAGCCTTCTTGCTTTGTAGATGAGTGATACTAGGAAAGGTTTTCTGAAAGGGCTAACAGCATCTGCTTGTGTTAACTGAATCTCTTCTCTTTAGGACAGTGACCCTGCGTACTGGAGCCACTGGTGTAGGGGTGGTGGGACTACTCCCCAGAGCTGTTCCTCTTCTCTCCTCTGCATGTGCTCTCCATGCTCACCCAGCAAGCCAGGAGATGGAGAAGGAGGTGATTTTCTTGTGCAACAGTGGAGTAATGCAATACACCCAACTGAGTCCAACCACTTACCACAGAGGGAGTATTTCATTCTCAGAGCTGTCAGCAGAAAGCAAGAGTGTTACACTCATTTTGCAGGCAATAGGCCTGTAGTCTCAACTATCCCACATTTTGGTGGAGTTGTGCCAAAATTGTGCATCTCAGTTTGCACAAGCGTGACCAGCCTTCCTATCTGTCTTACCCTGGGATTTTGACTCTCATTATGCTTTAGAATTTGGGTTCATTTTAGGCCATCACACACAAGAGAGATGACAACTGCATCAGTGTCTATCATTTAAGTCTGAGAAGTTGAATAGTTTGTTGATGTCATCAGGGTTATTTTTCTATTTTTCAACGAGAAACAAAAGTCAGATCAATTATGCATCTCACTCCTACACTACTAATGGATGGACAGATGAGGGTTTTTTTTCAGTTGACATCTAATATGCTAAATAAAGAGATTATTCCCCTCAGTTTGCTTCCTTCATGTAGTGAATAATAAGTAGATGAATCAGTGAGATAAAATGTGTGATAGATAACAAACAATTTACAAACTTTGTAATTTTCAGTGGATTTCCTGACAGGCATGTGCTGGTGCGCAAACTTGCCATCACTTCCTATTGTAAATAGGTTGTATTTCCAGCTGATTTCCTAGATGTTCCTAGGATTATAGGACATCTTTAGGATGCAAAAATCCTTGGATAAAGTTTCTTAATGACCTTTAAAAGTAAATTTAACATATTTAATTTTTTCAAGGAATAAGACTTTGTTGTGAATCCTAATATTTGTATTTAACTCCTTAACTCCTGACCTTTGCTTTCGCTTGTGGAGAACTGTTCTCAGGTAGCAGAGAGTACAGGCAAGTGTCATGCAAGCCAGCCTCTCAGTCAGTGACTGTAACATCGAAGCAACAGTAGAGGCAAATCTCTGTTTCATTGCAAATTAATATTGCACTCATATTAATAAAGCCCCTTTATTTACACCACAAGTGGTAGAGAGGAAAAGTAATGATTTTCTTCTTCTTGTGTACTCCATGAGGTGATACAGATTGGTAGTCGTGGATTAGCAAAGCCCCTTTTCGTTGTCTGTTTGTAAACAGCACCTTCTCAAACAACTGGCAGATTCATTCTGGTGAGTGCTAGATCTTCTCTTCCACTTATTCTTTTAGATTATTCCCTGGTAGGATGGTCAACAATGCTAGCAATTGGTCCCTCCATCAACTCTCTTTAGGGATGTATAAAATAATAATAAAAAGCATAGTAATATCATAAAAAAATCATCACTTCATATGCAGTATTTCTTGTTCTTATGTAATAATAGCTTAGACAGCATGTAATTTTTTACTTAAATTCATGGTTTCAAAGGAGTCTTTTTAAAGTAAAAAGTAGTGTCCATAAGTAACAGCTGTCTAGAAAAATATATATTTGCCTGATAGAAAGACAGAGAGCTAAGCATTTTTAAGTGTATGATTTGTCTGTCCTGGCCAGGTAATATTAAAGCTATCTTCCTGTATTCATAAGATTTAATTAAACACAACAATTACTTCTGGTGCTCACTTTCTGTGAATAACTCCTGAAGGATACATCATAATGACACATCAAAAATAATACTTGCAGCAAAGGATAGACTTAGAGCACCCAAGAAATTTAAATGGGGAATGCTTTGAATTCTGGAAATATTATCAAGGCTGGCTCAAAACTTTATTTTTTTACAAACATGTCACGATATATTTGCGTTATTTTTCATGTAGTAAATTGGAAGTGTACTATGTATGAATTGATATTGTCCATCAAAACAATGTCTATGGAATTATTATATATAATTCCCTTATTTTTTGTTTGTATTTTATTTATAAATGTTCACTTGTTTTGAAGGATCAAAAATATAGCAAAAGATCATGAGGGCTATAGTGAAGCTATTAATGCTGTTAATAAAGTTATATAGAATAATTTTTTATCATTGATTAGCTGAAAAAACTACTAAAAGAAAAAATAAGTAGCAGTGTTCTGAAAAAATAATGAGAGCTTACAAGCTATTTTTGCACTGCCACTAGACTTCTGAATTTATTTTTTATATCTTACCTGTTTTCGTCATTCTTGTTCATATTAGTAAAGAGGGGAACATCTAGCCTAGCAAGCTGGTCTGACTGGCAAAGTACCTGGCAGTAGTTATCCTTCACATCATGGCTGTATTTGGCATGGAGAAGTGATAGCATTCTCAGTTTCTGGTTCATATCTTGGACACCTTGTCCTCAGCTAGTATTGACTTAGAATATTTGAGATCAGCTTTGGCTTTTTTGAAGGAGCTTTCTCACATACTGGTTTCTTAGGTTAGACTGAATTTCCTTAACATCGAGTGCCTTTTAGGCTGCCCCAAGGCTTTCAGGACAATCACAAGACATGGGCTGATGTGACACAGAACCTAGAGAAGACCCTTGCTTTCCTGAATCAGCAGGTGGAGCAGATAAAGAGTACACTATCTATATACCCTTCTTAGAAGATAGCTCTCCTTTTGATCTAAGCACAGTCTGTTGGACAGGGCTATCACTTTTTTACTTTAATATGAAGCTGTCCAAGGACAGCAAATTGTTACCAGAATCTTCTGATGCATGAGTGGAGGGAAAAGATATGTTTAAGCATAGACTGTGGTGACTACTCTTCATATTGATTACTTATTATTCCATTGCTTCATGTTGATCCACTTTGCTATTTAATAGAATAGGATCTCACCGCGTCTCGTTTATTTAACCTGGCGTTCTTTACTTAATGTGTTCTCTTAACCTGCCAACTTCAGAAATATTTAGAAAGGAGATTTGGCTGTGTTGTTTTCGCAACAGTATTCTGAAGACGAGAGGTAAAAACAGATGTGCACATTGAGATATCTTTTATTTAATCATCTGGCATAATTGGGAAAAGTAAACACCAGCCTTCCTCAGGTCTGAAGCAGATTTGGCATACTTCAGAGCTAAACACAAAATGAAAGCAATTGCTCAGCATTGTACCAGGTAAACTATCTCTGAAAGAAAAGGTAATTAGTACATGTAAAGAAAATTGGTAAGGCAATTATTACTCTAAGGGAAAGAAAGAGAAAAGATATTTATAGCCCCTGGAACATGGAAAGGTTAGTGGAGGGGAAAGGAAATTATATTGTGCCACGAAATCAATATTTCTATTGAATCCCTGTTTTTTAGTGACCAGCACAGTTTAAAATGTTAGCTCCAGGCTTGTGTTTGAAAGGCATTTTTGAGATCTTCTTTAAAGATCAGGGTTGAGAGATAAGAGGTGGCACAGTTGTGAAAAATGTTCTTTGTATAAAACGGGGATATTATGTTTGTATCAAGAGTCTATCACCAAGCTAAATCTCAGAAATATTTCATTCAGCAATTCTGGTCCTTTGAGGATGTCATGCTGAGTCCCACAGGATGAACTTTTGGATTGGAAAGGATCTTTTAGGTCAGAAGTGTGTTTGCTTTTGTCTGTGCTACAGCAGATAGTGTAATGTATCTTGTTAAATGGGATTTAGTCTTGCTAAGTCTATTGATATCTCCCTTTCATCTGTGAGATAACTGTACCTAAGTGCTACTGCTGGTGTGTTCAAGTCCTGAAGTCTATACTTAGTTTTTATTGACTTCTCTCTGAAATTCCCATATATTCTTCTTAAAACCTGAGTTGATCTACTACAGTGTGACAGTACAAGTGGGCAGGAGAGTCCTAGAGCACACACCACTACCCAAGAGGTGAAATGTCCTGGTGTACCCTCTGCACTCTGGCAATAATGTTTTGATAAGAATAAGGACTTCTCAGCCTCCTGAAGCCATCTTGCAGTTGCAGCCATTAGCGACAAGCGTGATGTTTTCTCATTCTACTAGGTTCCCTGCTTGCCCTCTGTGTCCGTTTCCCTTGCCTCCCACTAATCTTGACTCCTTAAGGCTGGAGAAAGGCCAATAAATGAGGCCTTCTTGCTGCTCATGTGAGTCCTGGGCTTTTTTGCTTTCTAGAAGCTCCACTGCTATGGTGGCAGCTCTGTTGTCACCACAGCTTTTCTGGCCCTATACATGCAATGAACACTGTGAGAAACTGATCCATGGCACCCTATGCCTGTGACATCAGGTGAATGATTTCAAGCTTATATGACATTATGTTTGTGTGCTTGTTAGAAGATCTGGATACCTTTTCCTCAGCAGCACTCCTTCAGGAGTGAGCTGTCAGGAAGGTGAGATGACAATTCCCTTAGTTCTTCTTTTCCTCTCCCTAGGAATCTTCTTGCCCTGTACTATTATTCAAGGTGTGCTCACCTTAAACTAAGATCTTCTCTTTGATTGCAGCAACATGGGGTGTTTCAGAGGGATGAATAAAACTCTGAAGAGAGATATTTCAGTGTGGTTCTGTTGCTGCTGCATGGGACAGGTGTTATACCTGAGACACCACCCAAGGAACAGAGGCAGGGTATTTCTACAAGCAGCGGTGAAGTGAGACTACTAAAGTAATTAAAAGGTTGTTTTACTACTTTGGTGACCCCTAGATAGTCTATTGCCATTTTCACATTAAATAAGGGACAATTAGGTCTGACATATTTTCTCTCTTTAGAGCTCCTACCTGAGCTGATGACATGGAACAAATTAATCCCAGTTGGATCCAGTTTAATTAAACTATCTCAAAAGTGTTGCATTGCTTTGGATATTTTAATTTTGTTATTATTTTATTTATTGCAAAAGTATGATTTTCTTGGTCTGCTTTTTTCAAGAAATAGGATTATTTATTTAAATTTTCTACTCCTAAATAACAGACTGTGATACTTTAATTGAATTGTATTACTGTGTATAAGACGTTATAACTGAGGCTGGCAGAGATATTTCCATACTAGGTGTGAAAACTTTTCCTATCAGGCTCTTACTGTTCTGTTCCTCAGGAGCTTGTGATAGGAATACCATACATGGAGCATTTCTTGTTCCTTCATTAAGGACTTTCTGTGAGCATACCTGATTATTCTTTTATTACTACATAACTACTGTTATAATCTGTTCTTTAATAAGTTACATTGAAAGTACAAAATTATTTTGTTGAAATATTTTATAGAGTTTTGCAAGAATGGAAGTCTTAATAATCACTTTGTCACACTCATATAGGTTAATAATTCAACAGTGCATTAGTTATGTCTATGTTAAAAGAATTCCTTTACTTTCCTGTAGCATAAAAGGCATATTCTGGCTAACTTGGTGCCTTTATATTTACTCATGTCTCGGTATTTATATGATATTTTAGTGTCTGTGTTAATTGTAGTGCCTTATATGGTTACTGTAGAGTCTTTGAGTGCCTTAAAACCAAGAGTGTGTGTTACTTTGATAAAAATCATTCATTTTATAGACTGAAAAGTGATAAATGACAAACCTGCACTTCTGAGGTGGCCCAGCCCCTGCCTGTGGGTTCTTACCAGATCCACCAGTCTTGATCTGTGGCTTTGGACCACTCTTGATGCTACAAGACAAACAAGTTGAAATGGCTTTTCATTTTACTTAATACTAACTTACACGTTGCACATGCCCAGCAGGTGTCCTCACTGTGTGTATCAGGTAAGTTACTTGCTGTTCAAGGCAGCGGAAGAACCTCACCAGCTCTGAAGATACTGGTTCCCTTCTCAGGCTGGTGAAGGTGCGAAGAGCACTGCTATACACCAAGGGTTATCCCTATACCTTGGTTTTGGACAGGTACATAAACCGTTTCCTTAATTCTGCTTGAAGAGTTTTCCCAGGGGCTGGTGAAACTCTGTAGTCTACTTTTGCTCACTCAGGCTTAGAACTATACAAGGACTATGACTCTTAATTTTCTTTCAGTTTTCTTAAATCACAGTATCTCACAACTAAAGTTGGTTTGGAAGTGCAAAAAAAAAGGTGAGGCTGAATTATTAGAAGAAGACTAAACATACTATTTGTCTAGAAACAAGTGTTTGGCTCTGTATTGAAGTTCTAAGGTTTATGTTGTTTATCCTATTTTCCAAAAATATTATTTGACCTCATTAACAAAATCAAAAAGTCTTATTTCTTAACACAAAATTACCAACTATAGAACTTTGCCTCTTTTGATACCAGTGATGAAAATAGGAATAGTAATAATGCATACCTCTGTGTTGGGATGGCAACAGCTGATTTCTACAGTCTGTGTACCGTCCTTTTCTGAAGCCGTTATCTGGATGCGAGTGATCTCTAGATCCTTCTGTGCTGTTTCTTTCAAGCTGATACGTAGATTCTTCACAGCCCTCTGCTTTCTGTTTTCTTTGAGTAACTTAATAAATCCTCTCTCCCTGCACAAAATCAGATGATGCTTAACTTTTAGATGCTGCTACCAACTCACATATTTTCTCCTGGGTTTGAATATATTTTTTTCTTTTCTTCTTTTTTTTTCTTTTCTTTTTTTTTTTTTTTTCTGAATTTGAGAGATTTTCAGCTCCAGGAGGAGGTAAGTATTTAATGAGGGCAGTATAGCTCGGTCTTTCTTTTTCTGCATTTTCCTACCTCTTTTTCCTCTTTTCTGATTTTCTTTTTCAAAAATTGTATCATTTTCACAATTTCTTTGTAATATATTCTGTCCACCCCTTGTTCTCCATCATTTCTAGGAATTTGGTCTGCCTTCTTAATTGATCTGTCATTTACAGACTGTATCTGTAACTCTTGGGTGGATACTTGGTAATCATTCTGAATTCTGATGAACAAAGCAGTAAATTTCAAATCTGAAATACTTTGTAGACAATGAGCTCTCTGTAGGGAAGATGCAATTATTATTATTATTCAGACTGGTTACTAAGCTGTCCTTTCTCACCAAACATAGGGAACTACATAGTTTGAATGTCAGTTTAATTTGACCAGCTCAATCTGGCTCAATCTGGCCAACTACATTCATGCTAGAGCTACATGAATCTTCTCACATAGACCGCTACAATTTGAGATAAATTGAAATCGTATTAGCCAAGGGCGGGATGCCATCATAAAAGATGCCTGGCCTACCTCATTGCTTAATTAGTTTTATAAATATTTATTTTCTTTATTTTAAAATTAAGACAATGGTTTTGAAGATCTTAGTATTTTTTCACCCCCTATGAGGTTGTAATCCAAGTTTATCTCTCATGAAAGCAACTGTCTCCTTTCCTTCCTCCTTCTCACACATACTTCTTCAATGCAAAGCTTATTAAGCAGATCATTCTAAAGGACTATGGATTTTAAAAGCAGAAATGTATGTGGGTGTAATTGCTTCTCAAAAGCTGAAATAATGCTGTTTACTAACAATGTTTGTGTCATTTCTACTTGGTACACATCTGTGACAAATTTTCTGCCAAAGTTCCATTATTTTTATCTTAATGTTGCCTATAGCATCCACAGCTAAAATATTCTTTGCCTGACCAAAATTTTCAACAGTAGAGATGAAGGAGTTAACATGTTAAGTTACAGGCCCAGTGAATTTACTAAAAGGAAAGCTGGATGAAGAATCAACACAACATAATTTCCCTGATATTCTTTCTTCATAGTCATTGTATATGATCTGTTAACAATAACCTTTGGTACAGCACTACTCATTATTTGTCCTTCTCTCCACCCTCAACAAGAATATGGTAATATCTGTGCAAAGAACAACCCGCACAAGTTCAGGGAAGGCACAGCTTGTTACTCCTTGGAGGCCCTCAAGAAACTCTTTGCTTGCTAGTGTTCCAGAATTCACATTTAAAGGATCATCACAATGCTATGAGGAGTGGCTTGCTGTTAACCAAATACCTAGGATTCACCCTTAACTCAGGTCAAGCTCAGAAATATGCAAATAGGTGTTTGTTTACAATGTTCAGAATAGACAGTATCAATTGAAGTATTGACAAAAGATGCAGATGGAGTAAGAAAGGTATTCTGTTCATCTGTTCAAGCTAAAACCAAACAAAAAAGTCCCCCTCTATATTAGCCAATCTCTTCACATTGCTTTTTGGCTCAAATGCTCAGGAAGGCATTATTTTCCAGTGTGCTCATGAGTACCAGTGAATGTAGGACCTTGAAAGTCAATTGCATTAGACTTTATATCTAGTTCCTTGGAATCTCTTGGGTTTCCCCTTACGTGCAAATCTGCCTCTCCTTTCCTTCCCTATTAAGTATACACTAACCTAATGAAGGAAGAATCTAGCCCTTTTTTCCAGGAAACAATTACTGGACATCTACCCGCTTTGGAAAGACTAATATATTTTTTGACAGCTCAGGTGCTACCTCCTAAACATGACTGTCTCTAGTAAACTCATTAAAGACATAATGCCTTCCCCTGGCTCTCCACTTTCACAGCCTCTCAAGCAAGTACATTTCACTGTGAAATGTCTCAGACCATTGAACACTCTCTTTTATTGATCAATTACTAAACAGACACTGGGGAAACCGTAACTGAGGATTTCATGCAAAAGGATTTATAGTGTCAAAAGATGACTGTTGAGAGAACTTAGGTGGTCTTACACTGCTCTGTCTCCCCTTAGGAGACTGGTCAAAACACAGAATTGAAGCATCACAGCAACCTTGTCAGATTTATACAGTTGTAGAGATTACTAATGCAATTCATTTGACAGTTGAGGCAGAAATGCCTCAGACTTCAGGGTCCCCTTCAGTCCACAAAAGTGAAATTATATTGCCTCACAAAAGCAGAAATAAAAATAAAGAAGATCATTCCAGCAAAGTGTGCTTTTGAAGAAGCCAGCAAAGTCCCATCTTCATGCCAAACCCTGAAAGATTTCCAGGCTCTCCTCTAAGTGAATTGAAGTCTTGGTTCTGGCTGTGACTCTGATCATATCTGTTTTGTAGAAAAATGCCTTTAGCAGACTGTTACTTCACTGTAATTCCTAAATCAAAACAAACTGGGAGATATATTGCTGTTTGTGTCAATGTCTAATGGTACACAACATGTGTGAGTGCACAACATTATTTTGCATGCTGGCACTTACAGTGGATCAGACCATCGAGCAATTAACTTTACTATAAAATTGTGCCTTCTTTTATAGCATCTTCAGTTTTAATGAAGATCAACTGTGACAAAGCTACATAGAGAAATGGAAGTACCAGAGAGAAATCACTTTTTGAAAACAAAAAGCTTTATAAAAAGTCACAAAAGGATTATGGGAGCCACGGGTGCATTTTCTAACCCAACATTTTGGCATTGTTCTATGGAACCTTCTCCTATCAACAGGAAATGAAAAATTGCAGTTGACATCTACACCTGGCATTTATCTCCATTAATGACTAATGTGGGGAGTGTGTTCTCTTGGCTTAGTCTCCACCTGTCAGCTACTTTTTTGGAGAAAAGAGACCAGGGGAGAAACCAAATACATTTAGGCTTCCTTATTTTGAGCCATGTTTTCAGTGAAATCTGTAGGTGAGGGCCAAATCTGCGTCCTTAAGGAACAAATTACCTTGTGACCCTGCTTGTTTCATCTCCTTTAGATTTGCTCTTACATCCATTTGTCTATTATGGACATTTTCTGCCTGTCTTTTCATATCAGGAGCTAGAAATTAATTTTTAATTTCGGCCCATCCTTCAAAGATTATGGAAGGCCTGTGGCATAGGTGTGTTTTGAAATACGGAATGTACTTCTATGTCTCTGACACAAAAAGTAAAATGATGCAGAAAGCCAGAGCTTAGAGTGATTCTCTTTGCTACAGGAACAACAGCTCCTTGGTGGAGACTTAATGAAGCAGTAAAGCTGGAAGGTGGTTCCTCTGTGTGTTGTTTCACCCTCAGAGGACTGTCCCGCAGGCTGCTGGAAGTGGCCCTGGTGTGGACATAATTGGTCTCAGATTCCCTGCCTCCTCCTAACCCAGAGATGCTCTATTACATCCTGGGGGATCTCCAGCAGCATAATCATGTTCAAGAGCTTTGTTCTGAAAGCTGGTGTCTTTTTTCTTGCATTAGGCAGAAATGACTGCAATTTAGGAAGGCAAAGCAAAAGTATCGCTCTTGCTAGCTCTTAAACACATTGATGTTAGAGGTTATCCATATCATCTTTTTGGTGTGTTAGGTGCACAGACTCTATGTCTACTTATTGTAGCTCCCAGGAGTCTTCTCAGATTTGGATGCACTCTACAGTTCTGCAGATTTTTTTAGGCAATCATCCCCACCATAAAATGGAAACATGGGCCCAGTTTTTCCAAGGGAGCTGGGGCATGCTCTGGTCTTCTTCCATGGCTGAGATTTATGATTGTCCAATGAAAGGCAGTACTTTGCTTTTCTACCAGGGCGAGTTAAAATATCTCTGAAAGACAGTACAGAATGCAATAAAAGAAATAACAAGACTGGTGTCTGGGCCAACCCTTTTGCTGAGTAGAAATCCCAGAGAGTTGTTATAGCAACAGATGAAGGAGATTGTTTTTAACAAGTGCGAGCACGTGTAAGTACCTACATTAGAAAGCTAATGTAGCTGTAGCCGTGAGAAAGTCTAAGTGGTACCTTTCAGGCTTACGTGACTTTCCTGTGCTTGTACTTCAAGCTGTGCAAAGCCGAGTGCCTGTGTTACTGCCGTCATGGGCCCAAGCTTTTAAATCCATATATAAAGCCCGGCCTGGGGGCTGCTTTATTTGGGACACGTGGCTGTTGGATTAGAGTTGTTTGCACGGTGCTCTGGAGCACACGCAGACCAAGCTGCATCTGCCCACATGGTACTAGTGGTGCAGGCATGCCCTGAGTGGGGAAATATCTCCCTCTCGTTTTGCTGTCATTAGCAGTGCTCTAAAGATCAGAGCGATGTAAAGGGGATCACAGCTATTTGTTGCCATGCTGTCTCTCGCCTGGCATGGGACAAGTCTAACCTGCTCAGTAACAACTAAACACGAGCCCCCTGAACCCAGATTTGCACTAGCATTCCGGCCCCAATAATACTAAAATAGTAGCTATGACATGAGTAGGAATTTTTCTAGCGCACACAAAACCAGGGGAAGGGATTAGAAACAGCCACAAACAAGGCGCAGATGAATACACGTACTGCTAGAAGCCAATCAGTTATTTGACCTCAGGTTCATATTTCTGTAAACATGTATCTTGGCAACGTATCATTCATTTTCTCAATCCGATGCAATGCAAGCCCTTTCTCATTTATCTCAGCTGTCTTGTTGTGTTATGTTACACATGATTACTGTTAATTCTGTGTTTAATTGCGCTTAGCATAATTTATTTGCTATCCAGTGATTTTAACTGTTGGACATAACAAAATACGGTTGTCTTCTCTTCTGCTTCCTTCTGCTTCTCATTTGTGGATGCTGAAAGCAGATGGACCTGTTCCATGTGAATGGAAATAATTATGGTCATGTACTACAAATTCATTAATCTCAAGAAGGCATCTTGTGTGGAGCTATTCCTGGAGTATTCTTCATGAATTGTTTTCCTCTTTCCTGTCCCTCCAAAATTACTTCCTTTTAATTTTCCATCACAAACCTGTTTTCTGTGAACCTACCTCCTTCCTCTTGCTAACGGGGATTGGAAGCAAAATGCATTTCAACTAAAACTGGCAATAATGGCATGTTTCTTAAACCAACACGCCTGTCCCAGATGTTCTGGAGGAAAGGAAAGCTCTGAGTCTTTCAAGTGCAATTGGAGCACTGGGACTGTTTCGCACAATGGGAGCCCAAAACAGAATGATTTTGTTCCACGTCATTCCCCCTTACTTGTTAAATACATTTATCCTGGGTTCCAAAGACAGAGTAGTCAGGACATATGTATTTTAGTTTGTATAGTTTAATAATCTGAAAATAATCTATGTTTCTTCTGTTATACTTACTTTTTTTATTTTCTTCTTGGTTTTGCTTTTTAATTCCTGTGAGCAATTTGTCAGCCCTTTAGACAGCCTACCAATAAACCTTTTTTCCATTGGTGCCTAAAGGTGCTGCTTGTCCTTAAAGTCACTGTTGGATGAGGGACAGTCTGTTCACATCCTATTCTCCAAAGCTCCCAAAGTACTTGAGCAGGAAGAGTCCACACATAAAACCAAGCATGGACCAGTGTGCTGAAGTCAGGCAGCGACTCTGAAATATACCATGATGGCTTTCAAAGAGGATAGAGACTACACAGCCAGCATGGCAACAAATGTGTACATATTTCATAACATACACATTAGTGCACATAGTTCAAGAGGATGGTTATCCATGCCCTTTCAAGTCTGAGCGCAGTGACTTGTGTGCATAACCCTATGGTATGGTTAATGAACTTCCCAAATTACACACAAGAAAATTGCTCTTCCATCTCAAAATCAAAGCTGATAAAGCCTGTATCATTTCCTTTTAAATACAGCTGGGATTGATCATATCAGGGAATATTTCCAGCTTATCTATATTCAATTTGAGTTACTTCTATATCTTATTTACTACAAAAATACTCATCTATGTGAAAAATGAGGCCAGCATTTGATCAACGCTTAATGGAAGCCTTTGAGGATCCCTCAGCTATTGTTCACTGTTATCTGACGGCAGAACAATGATGAAGTAAAAGAGAGTGCAAATCTTCTATCTAATGTGATTAGTCTTCTGATGCTGGGTATGTATGGAAGAACATAGTCAGCAGGTAAAATGCACCCCTGGGTAAATACATAGAGAGTGCAAGCCTAATCTGGAATACAAAAGCCATATAAATTCAGCAGTTTCTTCAGTCGTAGATTGTGCTTTTATGTATGTATAGTACTAATTTACCTTGGGTAAGAATTGCAGTGAGACTGCATGGAGATATAGTGTCGGGAGATGGAATGTAAGAAGTTTGACATGGTAAGTTATTACAGAATCTTTATACCAGTTGGATTTTGCAAAGGTACATACACTTCAGGCAGTAATCAGAATTATGAGAGGTGGATGACAGTAGGAATTCAAGAATGTATTTTTCTTATAATGCACTGTAGTTCCATCTGCACCACTAAATAAATGCAGTCAATGAAAATGAAGTCAGTTAAGAGCTGGGTTATATCTGCTACTGTGTCAAAGTGAGATTTTGTGTTTTATCTGAATTTTGAATTTTTTCCCATTTTCCTGTGATGGATTTGATGGTGGAACATAGAGCCTTCTGTTCACTTTTGTGAACAGGCTTCAGATCTACTCACTAAACCTCATTAGATTGTCAGTGCTTTCACATGCATGTCTGGGAACTGGATTTCATAATCCAGAAGTTCCTTCCAGGTCCATATGAGTCCAAAAAAACCCATAATCCACTATTGGCGTATGCAGTTAGATCTTCATGTTTTCTACTTCCCAGAGGATAATTGTTGTATTTGCAAATTGTCACTATAAGTAGGACTGGTAAGAAATTTATCCATTTTAAAATTATTATAAATTGCTGATAAGAGTTGTTTTCAAAGCCTCGCTGATTTATTTTTCCTGGAATATTCCAGTACTGTTGCTTTGGGTGAAGAATTATCAGTCCGTGATGAAATTTCACTTGAAAAAGAGACAGGCACAATGGTAGATGTAGCATGGGTAATCAGCAGACTTTAACAAAGTTTGGTAGAAATGGGCTTCACTCTCTATGTACTGCTAGCAATTGGCTCAGCTACCTGCATACAGACTATTCTGATACAGATCCACTATGTGCATACACATAGTGCTCATCCCTCTTAGTACACACCCCACCCGCCCCAAACTAAAAAGATATGCAAAATCTTAGGTTCATATGAATTAAAAGACCTCTGCAGCTTAAAAACATTTGAGGATGAAAAAATTCTTGTTGGAAGGAAAACTTCTGCTCCTAAAAGAAGCTGCTCCTAAAATCCCTCCCCTGCTTGCAGCATGTCACTGAAACATTATTTTTAAATGAAAAACTTGTTTGTGAATTGAGTAGTTTTGCTTGTGTCGTGATCCTTAATATACCCCACTTTTAGAACTGTGGAACTAACTTACTCCACACCTTCAAAAACACACACACAAAGTTTAGGAGTTTTGTTCTCAACATTTTGAGAACATGTCTTCTATGAGTAGAGCTCACTACAATATAATAAATAAGTTTCATAAAACCATTTGAGTACTTCATTCAACATTCTGTATTTTTGACTGAATCCAAAGAACACAACTGATTCATGGAGAACAGAGTTGAGTTGGGATTAATTTTTGAATCACATCTGAGGATGACAAACTGTATGTGTGTGTCAGTTCACATGAAGAATTAGGGCAATAGTCTATCTTGTAGGCAATCCCTGGCCAAGTATAATTTTCTTTAAAATACCCTTTGTCTCCTTAACTATGATACATTTGTTTAGGTAATATATTGCAAGAGAGAAAAAAAAATCAGCTACTTCAGTAAAGACACACATTGATTTAATTGCTGTTATTGCATATGTCTATATCAGCAAAGTACAATCTGCATTACTTTTCCAGTGTTATAACTTTTTCCAGTGTTCTTTCCAGTTCACTAGCATTTTCTGAGGTGAAAATCTCAGCTGTTCCAGTTATTGTTTCCCACCTAGGAAGGAGATTTAAGATCAGCCTTGTCAGCAGTTCTTGCTGGCATCAAGATTATATTTTCTTCCCCCCTTCCTGTGTATCTTAATGCCTCTTTCTGTTCCCTGCCACAACTCTGATCATGAACCAGGCAAGCAAAATTAAACCTTCCAGGCTTTCCAGGAGTCGCCTAGGCAAAGGAGACTGTGTGTCAACACAGTCCTGTATTACCAGAAAAAACCTTCCTATCTGATTAAGACCTTTGCACAAATTTGGTTATGGCAGTATTTTGGACTAAATCTGACACAGAAAGACACATTAAAAAAAAGGCTGACTGCTCATATGAATGTAGCAAACTTCATTCTAGTCTTCACTGAGTTTAGACTTTAGGACTTGAAGGCGTAGAACTTCATACTGTGCTAATTAGGATGCCAGGGGAAAGAAATTATTTAAATCTTTGTTTAGTATTCTGTAGAAGTGGTAAGTCCTACAAGAGTATCAGCTAGATCCATGGGCCTCTCTAGGGAGGGAGAGCTAAGGAAGCATAGTGATACGTACAAATACTGCACAAGAATAGTTATATCTAATGAAAACAGTGCTGTTCTGATAGCCACTGTTTTAATTTGGCTCCACTTGCAGATTATATTTCCTGTATTTGCCCTCTTTGTGGATGTCTTCTCTGGAGTTTTAAATGTATAATTAATGCAGCAGAGAAATGTGCACTAGCCATATTATTAAAATTTAGCTTAGCATTAGCTTTCAAAAATAAGTAACAAGTTGAAGTTAAAACTGTAAAAAAATGAGTTTTCTGTGAGGAGTTCCATCATACAAAGCATTGAAACTTATCACAATTTTATTTTATTAGAGCTTTTTAATTACTGTGGCAGATAAGCAGGACTGGCCATTATCTTTGCAGAACATTTGTATTAATACTGTCACGTAATTTGCGATGATTGCTATAGAGTATTCTGTCCCCATCAAGAGCTTAGTTAAAGCTGATGTGCAGAAGCCCCTCTCTTCTGCAAAGCAGAAGGTTCCCCGTTTTCTTCAACTGGGCTCCTAATTCACAGCCATTTTTCTTGATTGAACCATAATCTTCCCTTTAGCAATATAGTCAAAGGAAACATAAAAAATCCCTCCCTGAGTACACCAATGATAAGTTCTGAATACATGCATGGTAGCCAGAAAATTCGTCACCGTTTTTATATCCCGCTGTTTATAGAACTCAAGACAAGATCATTTTATAACCCAAAACTGTGTGCTTTCAGTTACTTACCAAATACTTTTTGAGTTGTTTTATGGATGTTTGGGTTTTTTGGGTTTTTGGGAATAAATAATAAGCCCAGCAATTTATTTGAAAGTGCAGCTTTGATACTTTGCTTCTTAATGGGATATTTCTAGCTATAATAAGGGGTGAAAAAAGAAGAAAGACTTCATATACCATACATTCTATCTTACCTGTCATCTTCAAAAAAAAAAAATAATCTCAAGTACTAACACTGGATTTGAATTAGAAGTAACGAAAGTCATCTTGTAATGCCACAGAACTCACCAAAGCCCTTTGTGTACTGTTTGTGGTTTGAAGAGATATCCAGATTTAAATATTTCAGGAAGAAGTGATTTTTTTAGTGAATAAACTAACAAATAATTATTTATGGAAATCTCATATCCAATATGGTTCTGTAGTTTATCTGTGGGAAAACCCATCTCTGTATTCAGAACACACATCATGAAACAATGAAGAAATACAGGGATTGTAGGAACAGTAGAAGAAATAATGCCCCATTCAGCCTGTAATGAGATTTTTAAAGAACTGATGAGAAGAGTTCAAATATCTATATTGGCTGCAAACAAGTTTTTGTCCTTGAATTGTCTTGACTTCATTCATTTGA
The DNA here is from genome assembly GCA_004320125.1 of Scolopax mira. Lineage (NCBI taxonomy): Eukaryota > Metazoa > Chordata > Aves > Charadriiformes > Scolopacidae > Scolopax > Scolopax mira. The sequence continues at coordinate 21,887 of BJBW01011017.1, read as the reverse complement.
GGACAGTTCAATGTTTGCATCATAACTTCACACTACTTGAAATCAGACACAGAAAAGGGTCATTAAGATTCATTGCATTCCCTCTTCTTTGCTGTTCAAGGCAGTATTGTTTCTTAAATTATATTTTTTTGTTTTTTGCCTGGGCTGCATAGAGATTTATTAGACTGATGTTAAAAAAGGAACAGCTACAGGAAACTAGCCACACAGCATGAAGATGAGAAAGCTTCTGATTTCAGAATCTGATAGATTTGGGTTCTGGTATTCATGCCAAAATACGACAGGAGTTTCTTAAAGTGCATTGGGGTGACTTACCAATAAGTGTAGAATTGTTATTAAGGATGCCCACTTGTGTCTTCCGTGCATGAAAATGTAAGTATCTTATGAGACAATCAAGTTTTTGACCTTAAGAAGTTCCAGTTGTGTGCTATGAGGAATGAACAATCTTTTGGGATGTTGATACAAAGGTGAGAACTCCCAGGTGTATCTGTTCAGTTTTTTTCATTTGAACTCTGAGTCTTAGACCCTATTCAGACAGCTGGAAAAAAATCCGAGAAATACTTCTCCTAATATTAAAAGTAAAGTAGATTGTAGTTTTTGTATGGAAACTTTTAAGATTTATTTTTTGTCTGCTGAATAAAGGGAAGTGTTTTATCAGAGGGAGAAGTTAGGAATTATGCAACCAGGAATAGAATGCTAGAAAATTAGATTTATGCAACTGAAGGTACCATTACTTGCTAATTGTAGTGCAATTATTAACAGAATAATAAATATGAGGATAATTTAGCATTTAAGAGAAATAACCAATACGATTAGTGGTTTGCTCAAATATTTTTTTTAGAAAACATTTGTACAGCTGTTTCTGGTTGCAGCCTGGGGTCACAGACACAATTTTCAGGCTAATGTGGAAATGGCACAGTTACGAAAAAAAAAAAGAAAGAGATAACAAATGGAAGTTGCAGATTTTGGTGTTGTTAGATGGTTTACTATGAGCTACAACTCAAACAGGCTAGATAGGTACTGGTTAGAGTGTCTTTACCTAAAATTACCTTCTTTCAGTGTGTTTTCTAATATTATTATGTTTAATTGTAGTATCTGGTTTGGAAATATTAGGAACATCCTCCACACTGTCCTCTAAACTTTTAAAGCCAGAGGTCCTTCAATGAAATGTTAACTATTGGCATCTCCTTTCTCACTCACAGTCTTATGCTGTCTTTAAAAACTTGCTCTCCTTGACTTATGTATCTTCTTTCTTTCTGTCCCCTGTTAATCAAGTGCCCCTGTAGATGTTCGTGGTCATCTTTTAGTCCTTTGGTAAGCACTAGAAAAGGGAAATGACTTAAAATACTACCTAAAGCATCATTGATGGCAGGTGAGGTAGTGCTTTTTGGAAATGAGCAGGGCTGCCCATGGTTGAGAGCTGTGGCCTCTCATCAAAACCTCAGGGAAAGCTCTCCATAGCTGAAATCTTTCTTTTCAGACAGAGCAGTTATTGACAGCAACCTGCAGCCCCATGGGCTATCATGCTTCAAGTTAATCTATGCCACCTATGCTGAAGTAACTCTCCTTGTGCTTACACACAGCATATATGAGGTAGCGCTACTTATTTTGAGCTTTTATCATCTGCAGAATCCTGGGTGCATGTTTGCCGAGTTCCTTTATTTTGCTTTTTCTTGACAGAGAGATTGGCTTCCCTGAAAAGGATTCACCCCAGTCTGTTAGCTCAGTGCACCACTCCATATGGCCACACATTCCTCACTGTTTACAATAAGTTGCCACAAATGAGTTTCCGTGCTCATCCATTTCCTCTGAATGCTGTGGAGAAGCCCTCGCACAGGTAGGATGGCTATAAAGTACAGCTTCACGATGTGCTGCTTCTGGGAAAGGGGATGGAGCAGGGGAAAAGGGCAAAAAGTGACCTTGAAAAACCAAACCACAGCATGGTATGGACTGCTATGCAAAAAATTAACTCCATGCCAACCAGATGCAGTTCACATACCAAAGATGTTCGGTTCACAAGGAAAAGAAAGAAATAGCCCATTCTCTTCCACCCTGAGCCTGTCTGCAACCAGCCTTAAAAACGTCCCTGTGAGGTTCCCAACCTGTCAGTAGTCTTCAGCACCTATGACTGGACATTTTCTCCAAGGCAAATTCTTCCCTAATTGGTGACACCTGTACAAACACATTTGGCAGTGGGGTTTAGGTGGGACCGATTTCCTCCTGATGTTTATTTAGAGGTATGGGTGGGCATGCAGCAATAGCATCCTTCCTTCTACAATGTGGCCTCAGTCAATTGTCACTCCAGAAAAAAAAAAAAAGGGGGGAGAGATTTCTAGTCATGGCAGTCTGCCACTATGATGATTAGCAGTGTTCAGATCTGTACTGTGAAAATAAGAATCTTAATGCATCTCTTCAGGGAGACAACTTACTTGGAATATGTTTTTTCACCCCTTTTTTTTTCTCTGTTTCCAAAGGGTGTCCCATATGGAAAAGCATAAAAATAATAAGCACATACTTTGTGAGCTAGAATTCTGTTTGCAGTTAGACATATAAACCAAACCTGAAAATAAACCATTTAAAAAATAAATCTTTTAGACAAGACAAAACAATGCCCCTGTCAGAGCAAACAGTTTGCCTATTATTCACATAGATGAACACCTGATATTTCTTGTGGATTTCCTGGGTTTCAGTCTCTCATGTGGAAGGCCTGCCTTCCACATGTGCCTACCCTACAACAGATTTCAATATAGGGGACTAGAAAGACGAGCTACATAATAGAAATGCAGCCAGTTTGTGGAAGAATGCCCCATATTTTTTCTTTGCCAATATTTGAGACATGGCATGGAATAGTTAATATCCTGGAGCTCTTCCTTCACTATTAACTATTAATTGCTTTAAAAAAGAATATTCCTGACTAGAAAAGAAAAAAGGGGTAATGAAGACCATGCCTGGGTCCAGCAGCTTACAATGAGCATTTTTCTTGTTGTTTGGGTTTTTTAACCTATCAGTGCAGCACCAGTAGTTTCAGAATACATCAATTTTGAGCTGATCTCAATTTAATTGTTTTCTGTAATTCTAGAGGTATCTGCATAGAGCAAGATCAGAAATACTTCTCACAGGGTTAATTTCATTTTCAAATGCTCCAATTTGTCCATTGCAGGGGAATTAGACAAGGAAGGCTAGAGAAACTGCACATCAAGACCAGACAATAATTCATATCCATGGCCCCTTTCTTGCTTTTTTCTCATATGCTCTATGGTTCTTCAGCTGTGTCAAAGCACCTTCCTAACTTCTCAAAAGACAAGGGTAAGCTTGCATCAAGCTTTTACTTTCCTCACCTGCAGCTTTATTACACAGGTGTCCCTAAACACATGATGCTGCAGCCCCTACCCCTCCCCTGGTAAGTCATGGTTCAGGGAAATGCTTCCTCCTGCCTGCAGTGGGCTTGTCTCTCTACCTGTGAAGATCCCCAGAGCTGGGGAACTGACTAGGGGCTGGATGGGAGTTCAAGGGTGAAGTAATGTTTCAGAAGAAACAAAACACCGTGGAGTCCCTAAAGCAAATAATTTAAGGTTAGTTTTCTCTATGTTCATTTGCTGTTGCTTGAGACTGTTTTTCTGTGGGGTGTCGTGATGAAGGCTAGATGTTTCTCTGTGACAGAAATGGGGTTTGTTGGAGGAATTACATACCAGATGTTTCTATTTTGATGGTAGAGAGGAAGAGTGGGAGAAATAAATTCTTTGAGTTGGGTTTTTTTCCTTTGATTGATTGATTCCTTCAAAACAGTAGGGGCTGAATTATTTGTCTAAACTGATATGGTTGGTATTCTATTTATCTACAGAAAAAGTGCAGCTGAATCTGCTACAGGTATAAGAAAAGCTTTTTCTATTTTAAGCATCTGCCCATCAAGTGTCTAACAGTAAACTTATTTCAAGTAGAGAGATCACTAAGTGACACCTTTTCATCACTATCAAACTGGATTTGGACAAGGGATTTTGACATAAGACTCTTTGTCTCTGCCATTACTCCTAAGTCACATAGTTTTCCTATCTTTGCACATGATGTAAGGAAATATACTTGTGCTCTCAAATATAAAATGTTCTGCAGCTCTTTTAGAAGAAATGCCTTGAGGCTTGGATATCAGCTGTTCTTTCTTCAGTCTGTGAGAAACATTCTTATCAACAGGAGGAAACAGTTAAAATGGCTCTTGCAGGATAGAGATATTGGTCTATGGTGTCTAACGATTTTTTTAAAAGGCTGGTAAGCCTAATTAAGGTTTCTGTTAGTGCAGTGCAGGCTTGTTTCTTCATCTAAGACACTTGCTTTTGAAAAGGGTTGATGGTGCTGTACACAAATACCACTTAAACTGCAGAAGAAACACCATCATTTCTGAAACAAGGCATGGGGAATGCAAATGGCACTCTAGGATAATGACCAAGTGTTAGCTGATTAGATTTTTACCTGTGCATGTTGTATTCTAACTCTTGTTCATGTTGTAGATAGAAGACTAGACATGGGTGGATTGCTTAAGCTTGAAGAGAAAAATAGAACCAATATAGCGTAGTTCTCTTCAAACTCAATTAAAAGTAGTTACCATTTAAAAAAAACCCAAAAACAACACTTTTTGAAGGCAGTGAATGGCAAGATTACACTTTTGCATGTTCTTATGAGTTCCTTTCTCTTGGCATGCAAGCAAGTTGCCAGTCATCATAGAAAATGTTTTGGCAGTACCTTTCTGGCATTTTTGTGTGGGAGGTGTAAGAAGAAATAGGGAGTTTGCTCTTAGCTGTAACCATTCTCTCAAGAAGTGATTTTTTTGAGGTGGAATTACTTTCTGAGAACGAAGCAATGGGGGCTGACTGAGTTTTCCAAAGGAGGGAATTGTTAGAGTTATCAAATGGCCTTTAAAAATGTATTTATTTATTGTTTTTGTTACCTGAGCAGTAGCCTGATGTGAACAGATTTGTGTGCCAGGTCTAACTCCTCTTCCACCAAACTCCACCAAGCCTTTTGGGACCCACCCAAGCACCTTGGGTACCCTGGGGAGGGCTTTAATGATGTGTACGTGGGTACTTGGAGCCTTTTGAGTGGGGAACAGCAAGGAAGCCAGGAAGCCAGAAAGGAGTGATGTCCCTAGCAGAGATTTCTCCTCCATGATGACACCTGAAAGCCCTGGTGAGCTAGGTTTCTTTGGAAACAAGATTCCATGCAAGTCCTGCCCATTCATATAGAGGGTGGATGGTCTCTCTTTCCCCTGAAGCCTCTTGCCAGTCCCCTCAGCCACAGGCTGACCTGCCTGCACAGAGCCCTGGCTATGTTCTCCCTCTCCTCTCTTGGCTGGTAGTAACACAAAAAGGGAGATCACAAACATGCTGCCCCTTCTGTAAGAAAACATACATCCAGATTTGACCCTAAATGATCCTGCTCTCTCCAAGCTTGCGTGAGGCCAGTTTCCACTCCATTTCAAGCCTACAGATAAGGAAACGCTAGTTTCATCATCTGGTAAAGCCTTCACAAGGTGTAATGCCACTTCCCATTTCTTTCTGATTCCTCCCACCAGGAAGGCAAAAATTTTTGTCAAACATTTTCATGGGTGGCCAGGCGTTTAATCCCAGCACACAGCCCAAGGCCTTTTTAGATAAAGGCTGGAGTCTCCACTGTGATCTCTTTTTCAGCAGGCTTGCCTCCTTCCATTAAGCCTGCTTAAGGTAGAAAACAGCAGTGACCTACTGTTATCGTTGTTCTTGTAACAGTAAGCACTCTGGGGGGTGATCAAATTGCTCACCCTTCCCCAAGTTACTCTTGAGCTGAAAAAAAGACTAATGTGAGTCACAAGAGGCGGGAGAAAAGAAGGCTTTTTGGAAGGGAGTGTGCAAACCAATTTCCTGGAAAAGAGTGCTCTGTGTGTGAGATCTTTAAACTATGAAGGTTTTTAAAGGGCATGGTCACAACCCTGCTGTTGAGGAGCTGTTGAGCTGTGGCAGGTTGCAGCTGGCCTGCAGTCAAAGGAAACTTCGATTCTTCCTTCGAGCTTCCTTCGAGCTCTGGCAAAGGCCAGAGCTGTATCACTGACTTAAAAAAGAATAAATGAAAGAGAATTTGGATACAAGAAAGCCTGGTATTTTTGAAATAGTTGGGATGAAAAAGGGATTATTCTAAAATCAAGCCCTTTTTTGAGAGAGAAATTTATTCCAAGCCTTTTAATGTGGTCATGTTTCCTATTTAGTTGCTTTGCTTTGGTCATTGTCAAATAGCAGTACAATAATAGATTATAAAGGCAGTTTCAGTGGCCATTAACATTTTGGGTGGGGGGTTGTCGTGTTTTATTTTTACTATGCAAGCTCAGCACTGGTCTAAGGAGATAAATTGGAGTTAATCTGGACCTGTCTTCCATTTACTTTGGAATCAAAGTAAAGTGTTGAATAACATCTGTCCTCAGGCTTTTGGACTTCAACTGAATTGGGAAAGGTTTATCTTCAGCAATTTGGTGCTCTCCTACTGTTGCAAAGTGCTGGGTATTTATTTAATTTATGCTATAGTGTCATCCCAGACAGAGGAATCAGTTATCAGTTGTTCCCTTGCATGGTTGATGCTGTAACACTTGAACTTGGTGCTGTTGGAAGCTCAATAACAAATGCCATTCATCTGCTTTCATAAAAGTGAAGACAGAGACTAGTGAAAACAAACAGATATGCGTAGGTATGTGAATCTGTGTCTGGGAAGGCAAGAAAGCCAGAATTAGTTTATTCTGCTCAGCCTTGAGGCCAGATGTTAGGGGTGTTATCGGGTCTATACTCTCATGGCAGGCAGGACTTTTTTTTTTTATCATTACTTTTCCCTGGACAGCAGCTGGTGTGGACATTCACCACTCCAATTATCATTTTCCAGTTCTTAAGACGTTAGAGTTGCTCTTGTTCCTTAAACAGCTATTTAATTATTTTTTTTAAGGCCCTCCTCAGCAACACCTTCTGTCACCTGCTCTTTGCTCCTGGGTGGCATTTCAGCCTTTCCCAGCCTTTCCCTTCCTTGTCCAAAGTGTCTGTCTTAGAAACTCTCATGAGTTTCCAAATCCCAGGAAGAAAGTCTTTACTGTGACTTGCATCCCCCTCTACTTGCACATGTCATTTTCTCTTTTCTCTTACCTGCCCTCCTGCTTGCTGTACACTTTGGCATGAGATGACTGGACACTCCCCAGATATCTAGCACTCTCTTGCCACACAAACCGGTACAAGTGAACTCTGAGTGAAAGGATTCATCTGCAGCATCCAAAAGGGAGAGTACCAGCACAAATATTTATAAAAGTCAGTTCTGAGGAAACACAAGGAAATTGATACAAATGTACTGAAGCTAAATCTAAAAGGTTACTCTCCACTTTCCTGTTTCCAGCTACCTTATACAGATGTTTTCCCTCCTCAGAAGTTCTGTGCTGGTACATGTCCCAGGCTCCAGTCTGCCTCTGCTGGAGACTAACCAGGCATGATGGTAGTCAACTAATTTAGGCTATCAGCCAATACTTACTTCTGAGGTGTAATCTTGGACTTTACAGAAGGCGTTAGGATTGAGACTTGCATTTCATCAGATGATATGTAGAAGTATGACTTTCAGTATGACTAACATAATCTTGTAAGAAAATCTTAGGTCTTCCTGTGTAGCTTTCAAAACATGAGGCTCTTTTGGGAAGGGTCTTTCTCACAGCTATGACAATACTATGTAGAGGAAGAAAAAGTCAATTGTCCAGTTAATATTATAATTAATTTATATTTTTTTAATTTTAATTAATAATTAATTTATTAAATTAATAAAGACAAAACGAGCTGTCCAGAAGCCATTGTAGCTAGAGAACCACTGGCAGTGGCTGGCCCTCTTACAAAGCTGCTTTATTAAGTCATTTTGGAAATTTAAGTTATGGGTGTTTTGCTGCAACTGGCTGCTCCTTAAAGAGAATAGGACTTCGTTTAGATATTTATCATAGAATGGTTAGACTTGGAAAGGACCTTAAAGTTCACCTAACTCCCCTGCAATGGGCAGGGGGCACCTCCTGTTAGACCAGATTGCTCGAAGCCCCATCCAGCCTCATCTTGTACAGATTTATGATGCATATGGAGCTGAGCAACACTGACTGCACTCAGGTTTGTTCAAACTGTCTGAATGCTACTGTGGCCCTGCTCTCATCTGCTCTTCCTACCCTTTTAATTAGGACAAGAGGTACAGAGTTATTGGAAAGAGGGTCAGTTTTTCACCACTCCTTTGGTCTTCTGGATGATCATGTTCCACTGTTAATAACAGTCCATAACAGCCTTTTCACTAACCTGATCTCCTTTGAAAGTGTTCAAAGAAAGTATTACCATATAAGCAGGCTCAGTGGGGCCACAAGGCTGTGGGCTACTGCTAAATAGGGGTTCTGCTAAATATAGGAGGGAATTTGGGTAATTCAGATGGGTATTTATGCATATGTAAGTAAAACATTCAAGTAGTCTGTCTTCATTCTCAACTTTCAGCTCAAGTTCAAGTGGCATGATTGTCCATGCATGAGTCTGAAAATTCTAATTGTTTTTCTATCGGTCAATGAAGTGAACACCCAATAGGAGCTGTTCTTTTTCCTCTAAGAAAAAAGACAACACAATATAATCAGCAGGAAAAATTGCAGCTAGACATCTACATTAAAGTATAATTCTGTAGTTTCTACAAGCTGTAATATTAAAGAAAATTATAAAAGCTGTAACATTAAAAATATATATAAAACAACTGACAAAAATCATAACTCTGTTTTCCTTGAAATTATTGAGCCCAGGAGAGATTAAACAAAAAACATAACTTCGCATGCTAGAAATACACTGCTAGCCTATTAATGCATCTGTCTATTGTAATGATCTTTCAGTTCTGCCTGGGCAATGTTTGCACTTTGCTGAAAAACCTGTGCAGCTGCTACTGCTAATTATTTCTGGAGGCACTGTCTGGCACGGGTGTATCAGACTAGCAGGATGCCCATAGATGCTGAAAAAAGCCTCGGATCTCATTACCACCTTGTAATTCCATGACACTTTTTCTGGAAAACCGTGTTCTCACTGTTGACTCTTGTGCCATCTTAACAGCCAAATTTTCTGGGTTTAAAAAAAAAATTTGTGGTATATATATGTATACACTTGTGTTAATGCAAGTTTGATCTACAAAGCCTACTCTTTAGCAATCACTAAGCAATCCTTTCCATCTAGGACACTTGCTTTCTATGCAATCTAATGAAGTAAAGAAAAAGGAATATTAATCAGGCATATATAGACATGTATCATGTCCTCAAGGAGTCTTTCTATAAAACGATTTTATATTCACAAGATAATAACAATCCTGTCACAAAATAATGAGACAGAAACACTTATAATCCATTATTTTCACTGGACATAATGATTTGTACACAACATATGCTCTTGTACTAGAAAGATATTGAATTCACGTCTGTACTCTTCCAATGTTGTGAGCCATTTCCTGTACAAACATACATCCTATTTTAGAGGATGGTAAAATCATCTGTTTAACTTAATTGAGTCCTGATGCTGTAGGTCTTATAAAAGAAGGCATATCATTTATATCAGGACCAAATGCAAAGGAGAGATCTGGTCCTCTGCCAGCCAACTTATTGGCACAGATGAGTTACTTTCAGTCTTTGCTCAGAACCAAAACCGACAATTTCAATGCGTTTCTCTGAGTTCCTTTTCTGGCCTAATAACAGTTTCAAGCTAGCAGATTTCAGGGCAGATCTGTTCAACTTGAAGGCTATCCAGTGAGCTCCTGAGACAAGTGCCGTTATCTATTTCTGGTTCTCCTGGGACTTTTTTCTTCTAATCAACTGGCTTTAATGTAGATGATGCATCATCTTTGTGTGTTAATCTCTGCTTACTCATTAAGTGTTCTTCAAGAAGCTGATTTTAGGAGGATGTACCTAATGTTTTCCTCATGTATGCTGGCTGCAATTTTAAGTGTTAGGTTAGACCTGGAAAGGAAGTGTCTGCCCACCTCATATAATTCCCTGTCCTCTGTTGTCACTGCTCCCACTAGTAACATAGGTTTGAAGTTTTTATTGGGGAAACAGGGAGCTGGCAGGCAAACAAGTCTGAAAATTCTTCAGTTCCCATTCCTGGTTACAGATTAGTGTGTCTTAATGACAAAGTTTGTTGTTTTAAGGCAAGAGATTTTTTTTTTCTTTTTTTTTTTGTTTTGTTTTGTAATTACTGCTGTATATGCTGTTCCCAACACAGTTGACCTGAAAGATCAAGGCAGCCTGAACATTTTAGTGAGGTACAGAATAGTTTGTGGTTGCTATAAACAGTACCTGTGGATGTACTTTGGCTAGATCTAATCCATTGGCAATTATTGAGGGAATGAAAATAGAACCTTAGCCTGGGGCAGGGAGGATGAGAAGAGAGTAGGCAACTGTGTAACCCTGAGTAACAAAAAAGGAGATTATTTTCTTATTTGTAGGAAAAATATTTCATAGTCCACAAAATATAGTGACTGAATCGTTTGTATGCTTAGCAAAAAATAATTATCCCATATGGCATATGAGTAACAGCATGGGGTTTTGTTTTCCCTTAGGTTCACTATGGTAAATGTTTATAAATAGACTCTTCCTCATTTCTGTAAGCTCTTCTAAATTAAAAAACAGAAAGTCAGTACCTGTAGCTTTGGCATAATGTAAAGGTAGCTGCCTCTCAGGTACTATAACCAAAATCAGACTGCATCCTGCCCATAGGTGTATTGTGGGGAGGTATAGATCTCATTCCATTGGAAAGCTTTTGGTGGGTCTCTCAGCTCTGAACTTCCTACCTGAACCCACAGCAAAGATAACACCATGAATACTTGAGCACAGACACTGAGAGGAAGCAACACTTTGTAGTTCTCTGTGCAAGATTAATCCAAAGCATGTTTGAAACTGCAGACAAGATTGTTTCTAACTCATTCTTCTAAATAACTACCTAATCAGTTATTTTGCAGTGCTGAGGAGCCACTACCAAGATCCATTGTTGTCTTTTTAACCACTTTCTTCCTGCGAGTGGTGGTGGTGTGTTTTTTTTTTTTTTGTCCTTGCACAGTTCTACCTGTATTTTGAGGATGCCAGCCCAACTGCTTTCTCATGGCACCTTGCACAACTGGGCCTTGGATTTATGATAATAATATTGACAGCAATTGTAAGGATGTTTTTTTTAAGCTCCCTGCTGTGCAGCAACTTTCAATCACAACCAGGACATAGTTAAATTATTCAGGCAGGATCTCACATACTTATTCAGTCATGCCAAGGAGACAGTGACTGGCATGAAATCACCTTAGCAGTGGCTATATGACCAGGAGTAAGTAGATGAATAAGAGGTGCCACTCCAAGCTGACAGTCTTATAACACATCATAAAGAAAGAAGCCTTTATAGGTTGATCCTAGAAGGCTGAAGTGCATTCAAATCTGAATTCTTCCTCCCCTACCCTTACCTGGTCTGATACTGGTGTAGGGAAAGCTTGCTCTCCTAGGGAGGTGAGGATTAAGTTCACATTATGGAGCGAAGTGAGTATTTGTTTCACCTTTAAGATAGCACTAGATAGACACAGTGCTGCAGTTGTCTATGGTAGGACATGACTTTGGACTCATCTCAAAGCAAGCAGATGTTTGCTGTGTTGCCATGTCAATCACCTTTAGAGATATCCAGCTGGATGCTACTCCTTGTAAAAGAGTTGTTACTCTTTTTCCAGCTATTGGAAAGTAGACTCTACAGGTTTGATGTGCTATAGCTTGAAATACATATTTCTTCAACAGTGTCTGGGGCAGAACAGTAATTACTGATGTTTACTTCAGATATAATGACATACAAAGAATGCTTATTTCTTTTCCTGACTGAAGTTTTCAATTTTGGATAATTTTCTATCTTTACATTCTAACTCTGGATCTCATTGGTTCCTATGGGTGATGCAAAATACTAATAATCTATTTTGCACTCCACATGGAGTGGTTACAGCAGTGCACCTGACTCAGTGTGCTTTGTATATTTAATCAGCTAACATAAAATTGCTTTGAACACAGCTCAGTTTTGCTGCCACAGAGGATTACAGCAGCAGGTATAGACTAGATGAATATTTTGTCTCAGCTGTTTTGGTTTAAATTAAGACAACAGAAGATCAAGCACAAAGCAAGTGCATGATAATAGTGTGATACAAGCTCAAAAGATTTATGCGTTAAAATCATGTAAAATCAGATTTAATCATATGAATTCCCGTAGTGTGTAGATCTTTCACTGAAAACCAGGTACCACTGTTCTGTTTGGGGAAACCATTTCAGCTCACAAAATAAATGGTTCTTTCTTATTACCTCTATATACTTGCCTGTTTTTCTGAGTTTAGAGAAAACAGTGTATCTTAGTATTAATCCTGCATTCAGCATTTGTAACATGGTTACAAATGGGTTCTACAGCTTCTCCTATTTGCTCTGTTTGGAATTACTTGTTTTTCTCATTAAAAGAAAGCCCATCGTGTATTAATCTTTTTGTTTAATCATTATTAGACACATGGATTTCCTTACTTCTGTCGTGTCAGACTATGCTTGTCTCTTTTATCTGATCCTCTAACAAAGCAAGGTTCCTATAGTTGGGTTGTCTGGGTAGGCATCTGTTTATCTCCTATGTGTAGCCACAGTAATTTTTTAGCCTGTGGGCTGTTTTCTATTCAACTTGACAGAGTAGCAGAGATTACAAATGTGGTGTGGTTCTTCTAAACTCTGTAAAAGTGGAGATCCAAGTAGCCGAGGGAATAGAAAAGTGTTCTGGATGAGAAAGGGGCTGCAGCATGGTTCAGATCTGACTTGGCAACAGAGAACTGCTGTGGGAGAGAAACCCTGTAAGTGCCTCAGCTAGGGAAGACCTGGTGTAGCTAGTAATCAACTAAGAGATACCAGGGCATCCTGATTTCTGTCATTCTGCTAATCTTAGCCATCCTGCTCACATCATTCAGAAAAGAATTGAAAACTTGGTGCTGCCTGGCTGATGTTCTCCTGCATCTGTCCAGCTGATGTCGGTACAGAGACAAACCTGGCTCCAGCTTTCTGTGACTCCTCTCTGTATCTATTCTCTCTCTGCCAGCACCTCTGTTGTCCCTGGCCTCAGGGACCTATGGTATTTGTGTAGTTTAGAGGGCTCTTTTTCCTTAAAAAAGTTGCGGTATTCAGAAACTATCTAGTAGAACTGCTCCCAGCTGTGCTAGAAGCAAAGATCCTGTGGCCTGAGGTCTGTATTTCCACCCTTGTGGCCGGCAGAGCTGTACTTGAAATTTTCTTTAGTTTTGCCCTGGTTTTTTGGATTTGTCAGTGATAAGGTACAGCATGTGTATCTGTGCTCTGTAGAAAAAGTAAGGAGATAAAACCTGTAGGTGGCAACATGAAGATGTGTGGGAAAAGGCAGTAAAGAAGAGTCTTAAGTTACTTCTGTTAAAGTACTGAAACAGAGTATGAAGCTAAATAGGGGGAGCAGATTCAGAAAGTGTAAATATTTTTCCTGGTTATTAATAAATGCAGAGGAAGTAGTTTAACATTCAAATGCCTATGAGAGCCATTTACTCATTGTCATGAGTGGCATGTATTTTGATAACACAAAATAAGTACCTCATCCTCCACTGCTACTCATGCATGCACAGTTCTTCTCATTTAGTTCAGCAAGACTAATTATCTGAATTAGTGACATTAGCTTGAAGCTACAGCTTTGCAGATTGAGGCTCTGGTTTTCAGAACAACTTCTTTAAAGGAATTAGTCATGCCTAAGTACAACAGAACTGTCAAACTGCATCCCCTGGCTTTGTCTGATGTTTTGGTGGCAAAGTCAACGTTACACAAGAGTGTCTTCGTGGCAGTAGAATTAAGGCAGTGGCTATTCTAATTTTATGGCTCTGACAACCAGAAAATGGCTCATAAAGGTTGGGCAGTTACGTCACCAGCTGATAGTAGATGAGGTAAGATGTACTTCGTTTTGTGTTCCACATCATTGGTGGACTTTGTCATCCACACTCCAGTCATGCATGTTGTCTGACTGCAAACCAACTCCTGAACTAGCTCCCATTTAGGTTTAACTTAGCTGCAGTTCTCATGCCTGCATGGTAATTCTCAAGCAGATCTCAAACCCGTGCCTTGGCAGTAACGACAACAATTAGAGAGGAAAGGCTGAAAGCAGCAGTTCTTCAGGAACTGATGCACAAGTCTCTTGGGCATCAATGCCTGCAGACTGTCAATATCTCTGGGACCAGCAAGGTGTACAGCTGGAGGAGGCAGATCCTTTGATTATTCTTTTACATCCATTTAAACTAAAGGGCAGTGTTTATCCTTACAGTCCTGCTTTTTGCTATAAACTGAAGAGTTTCAGTAACTGTCATGCCTGCACTGCCACTGAGGAAAACAGTGGAAGATTTAGGATTTAGAGCACTCACTTATCCAAGGTTGGGCAGCACAGGCAAGGGGACAGAAGGTACGGACCATGACTGTGTTTAACTAATGGAGTTTTTTAGTCTATATATCATTTGTCACCGTTTATCTTTAAATGAACTGTTCATAATAAAGTAGCATGACTGAAGATGTGAAATTCTATATGGCAAATACTGAACTTGCACCTCATTTATCTCTTTCAGGAATTTAATGAATTTTCATCTTCAGCTAATGACTAATGCCAATTTCAAGTCCATTGTACTATGCAGGGTAATTAATAATGGCCTAAGGATAGTTTCATACCTAAGAACATGGCAGAGATTGCTTCCAAACATGCCAGAATTCTTCCATAAAATGCCAGAAGCTTTTCCTTCTAGAAAATCCAATGTTATCTTTGAATTCATTCCAGTCAGTACACAGTCCATATTCACAAAGAACCTCAGATTTACAACACACAGAATCTGCTCTTTCAGGATAAAAAGTGAGGAAAAATTGCCTGCCTTGACCTACCCTGCCCTTAAGGTTACCATACATTTCAGTTTCCCCAACAGGTCCTCTTTGTCCATTCAGAAATTTTGACCTGGATTGAAAGATTTTAATTGCTAACAATATATTAACAACACATAAAAGAAATGAGGGAGCTCAATTCTTTCTTCAAAGATGTCCTGAAATAAGGTGTATTAATGGATAGGAATGGGGGAAACTCCCAAACTCAAGAACTTGACATAAAAACCATTTTATCATCACCACTTTTATTAGAAAAGGGGCTGTGACTAAGTGTTATCACCAGCTCCTACTTCTGTGGAGTAAGAAAAAGCAATTCACAGTGGTAGCAGTGGCTTCAGTTGGCTTTGGTATTCCAAACCAAGTACAGAAGTCTAAATGTGGAAAGCAAAGCATACACATGATATGGATGCATGCTATAATTCCTACTAATTTGACCCCAGTACTTGAAAAAATGGAAATATGTTCGAAGTACAGGAAGTATACTCTTCTTACTGGCCAAATCTGGAGTAAATGTGCTGTACTTTCACACACACAAAGTGACTGATTTCTACATCTTAACTGCCTCTCAAAAACATAGCTAAAGTAAAATTCTGAGAAATGGAAATGTGGTTTTCAGAATGTATATTTTAAAGCAATTTCTTAGTCAGAAAATGTTGGGTTTTTTTAAGTAATTGCTAAAACATAATGGTTGCCTTGTCTTCATCTTCTTATTCGGTTTGCTGTGACTTATCAGTAGAAGTGAGATGTAAAATATGTAGCATTGAGAGATTTGGTGTAATTTCTGGTTTAGACAGTGGGATGAGATAAAGTTCATTTTATCAAATACATAATGGCAAATACACAACATGCCATAACCTGATATTGCCAGATATGAGATGTGTAGGATTTAATAGCTCATCCTAGTCTGTTGCTGGAGGTGAGTCCCAGACTGCTGTAGCATGTCCACGTAAGATCTGATGTTGTCGCTAGAAAAGATGGAATAAATTACTTTAGAAAAATTTTGCAAAATTAACTTGAAGATCCTGTCAGCAGCTCCAGTCTTCAGATTTGCGAGTTTTTGCAAATATTTGCTTCTGGAAGCACAGCTCCTGAACCAGATTCATACACATGCTGTGTAGGCTTGCCTTTCTTGACCATCTCAGAAATACTGCTAATCATGAAAAATAAGGTTTAAAATCATTGGTTTGCTTTATCCATAGAGTTTTTCATAACCTCTAGCTTGATGTCTCTTCCATTATAAGCCTTGTAATAGTAAAAAGTAAAAGCTCTGGATTTTGATTTCTGTCATATTAGCTCTGGGATGTTTACTTCAGTCTGAAATCATAAATGTGCTTCAGTGAGACTAGCTATAAATGTGTTTCTGTAAACTGTCTTTGTTCCTGTCATATGACAGTCATAAGGATTATCATTCCAGAGGCATAACTCATCTTGCAGTATGCCTGACAGCTGTCAGGATCACAGCCTTCAGATGTATGTATCGGACAACTAATAATTAGAGGTAGTTAGGTATTTTTCAATCTGAATAATTTTTCTAATAGAAAAGACAGGGGGTTTGGAGATTTTTCTTTAAGAAAACTGAGTAAAGTGTCTTCAGATAACTTCATTCTTGTCAAAAGGCAGAAGTAACTGCTTCCAGCTAAGCAAGCTGCTGCCCATATCTCTATTGGAAATTGTGAGATCATATTCTGGCTAGTGCTTCCTTCCAGTGGCTCAAAGACACCAGCTGAAAGATTGGCAGAAGGGCAGGGAAATAATGAATGACTTTTAGCTATTCTTTTCCACTTTGTTTCTGCTCAGTGTGAATGAAACTGGCAACACCTTTCAGGTGGAACATTCCTAGAAAGTTCAATCTCAGACTCTCCAAATAAAATTCTTATCAAAAAAGTTATTTTTGAAAACCAAATTTCAAAATTAACCTTTTAGTTAGCTTTCATAAAGAAAGGGTTTGAGTCAATAAAATTAAAAGTATATTCAACTCAAAGTAT
The DNA here is from genome assembly GCA_004320125.1 of Scolopax mira. Taxonomy (NCBI): domain Eukaryota; kingdom Metazoa; phylum Chordata; class Aves; order Charadriiformes; family Scolopacidae; genus Scolopax; species Scolopax mira. Next base: position 4,961 of record BJBW01011017.1, on the reverse strand, counting down.
CTTATGAGAAGTTTACCCATTTTCTTATTGGTGATTACAGTCAGGTTACTGATCAGATTGCTATGTCTGAGTAACTACCTTAAGCACTGAAACTTGTATGAGTTTAGTTCTACCCACTCCTGTCTGTTTCAAAGGACTTCAGTATCTTCATATGAAAAGTGTTTTGCAGAAATAACACATGAATTTTGCATTGTGCTTGTCAAACAGAGTTATTTAGCAATTATCCCCTAAATTTGACAAAACTATGTCCCCAAAATCTGCACATTTTAGCATAGTCCTAAACAATTTCTCTCTGACAACTTGAAACATTTCATTTCATGTGTGTTTACCTATAAATACTGTTTTTACCAACTGCTCTGTCTCATTCTCTATTGTGTTCTGCTAAGGTTTTCTTTTACACTGAATACAGTTTTTGTTACTGAAATAGATGAGGTTTTTTATCTTTTATTTTTCTCCTCAGGAATTGCTTTCTGTCTTTTTTTTTTTACAACAACTACATTACCACAGTTTAGCTTCTGTGGACTTCTGAAAAGATATATATTCTTCAAGTTTTTAATTAATTCTTTCAAAGTGTACTTACAAAAAGAACTTTCCACAACAGAGTGACTATCGAAGTTATAAATCTTCTTTAATTTTTCAAGACATATTTTATGTTCGGCTTTGCTAATGTGTCAAGTTATGCAACTAGGACCCGGTTGCTAGCAGTCTTAATATTGGTCAGTTTTACATACTTAGGTACGCTCATGCATGCTGAGTCTATGAAATGCTGTTGAGAAACCCCATCGTACCTGGCAACCGAAGGATCAAAGGCAAAAGAACCCAAGTCCATGTAGTATTGTGCTGTGTCTCTCAAAGCTGTCCATGATTCGCTAACCTGAAGGAGATCAAAACAGAAAATAATATTCTGAGCTTTGAATAAATAATAGTGTGTGATGACTGAGCAACCTTGCCTGCATTGGTAAATCAGACAGATTTCCTCCCTTGCCCTACCTGTTATGTGTTAATCCCAGACTTGTACTTTCTTTTTTTCAATAGATGCTGCAAGATGATGAAAGAAAATACCTGTTCAGCCAAAGTGTATCCCCATGCATTCTGACTGCTACTTGGGTCCCAGTAGTTCTGAGAATATGGTATCTGTCGTTTAAGCCGTATGAATTGATTTGCTGATTCTTCTGTAAGAAACGGTGCTCCAAGGACACCTGAAATAGAATATCAGAAAAAATATTTTGCAATGTACATTTCAAAAAACATATTTATACTCAAGGAGCCCTTCTTTGGAGCTGTAGTTTAACAAAAATCAAAGATGGTCCTAACTTACATCTTCAAATAGATTTTTTTTTTTTTAATCTGAAATTAACAAAACAGCTATAAATTATAATATTGCTGTTGAATCCAAAGTAAATAAATTTACAACTGAATTAAGGGAATAATTTTTTTTTCATTACAAGATTTTATGATTAAAAAGTATACCTTAGACTGGAATTGCATTACTCTCGGGTGTGCTGTGGAACATTAAAGCTTTTTAAAAAAAACTAAACCTATTTATTTATTTAACTACCCTATCTAAACCTCCTGGTTTAGATGTAGTATGTATTCTATTAGTAGCAGCATAGAAATAGCATGCACAGAAATTGCTCCCTGAGCAAAGGATACTGTACTTCTAATTTCGTTACCACATTGCTTTAGACAGCTTTTGAGGTCAAACCAGATGCAGAAGCATTTCCTGCATTTCTTGAAATAACTGTTCTGCCCAAGAAAAAGGGTTGAATTCCTCATTAACTTCACTAGAAAGGCCCTGGTAGTCTCTTTTCTTTTTTAGTGTCCAGTGTTTGAGACATTTATTTGGGGTTAAACTGGTCTGAAATTGCATGTCAGTCTGAATCATGTAATTTTTAATGAGCTGCTGATTAAGTTGAAACTCAGATAAGTCTGCCAAGCTAAGGCCAGTGCTTGTAAACAGCTGTGTTTCAGTTTAGCAAAGTGGGTTTAAATGGACACCTGAGGATGACCTGCACATACCTGGTAGAGGTGGGCCAAGAACTTGAACCCTTGTGTATTGTGTCTTACGACAGTAGCTCAGGAGGGCAAGTTATCACCTCTCCAGTGCCTTTATTCCTGAATTTCTAGGGGGAAGGTCCAACTGAGAATGTCAAGCGTTTGCTCTTACATACAATGCTCAGCTGTATCCAGTTCACTTGCTATGGTCGCTAGCTTTGCTGACCACGGATAGTATGGTTGCTCTTTAGTTTCTTAAATATAATAAAACATGCTGAATGCATATATAGGTATGTATATATATGTATGATTTATATTTGCTGCTCCTTTTTACTTTGTTTCTTTTCATAGCCAAAAAAAAAAAAATGCTTGAAAAGAAAGTGAGAAAGTGCTTGATTATACAGTAACAACAAAAAAAGAAATGAAGGTGGTTGTCATCTTTGTTCTTTAAAAAGACATGAAATAGTACTTTAGAAAATTTACTTAGCAAGCAATGAAAGTGCCAGTAGTTCTTTCCTATTTCCATTTCTCTGGATTCCAAGTTTCTGTATTCAGAAACTGGAGCTAGAAATTTTGGGATAGGGGGTTTTCAAGGAATATCATCTTTGAAAATGTTAACAACTCCATAGGTAAACCTAAGTTCACACATTTGGTGTGAAGACTGTTGTTGAATGAACTTCTCTCTCCCTCGGAAATTATGAATACCAATTTATGTACCTCAGAAAACAAATAAGATTTAGCCCTGGGGAAGAAAAAATGTATATCTTGCATTTATCTATTAGGCTATACACTTCTGTTCCAGAGCTGCACAGGATAAAACTAAGTTTGTCAAATTTCATTATTCCTCTGGCAATTTACTATTATGTAGTAAAACAAAAATCTATGAGCTGTTAAATCCTCTTTAGTGAATTTGGGCTGGTATTAAATATTTTGTAAAGTCGTGCTTACATTTCTGAACTGAGATAACCTAACTGGGATTAGAAATTGTCTCAGTAACAGACTTCACTTTTGTTTAAGTATATATTTAGTTAGTAAGGGTCATTAAACACCACATTTTTTATCAGCAATATGTGCTTTGGCCTTCCAGCTATGTGGGGAACTAGAAAAAAAAAGCAGCAGATCATTAAGCAGCTATGTTTTTTCTATTTCTTTCCCTCGTGACAGTTCTTCAAAGATTGAGTTTGTCGTTCTGCTGGTTGGATGGTGACGTGTTGTCTTACCTACTGTGGTGTAGAATGGTGCACCTTGCATTTTTAACAAACGGTCTGTGCTGGCTGTGCTGTATCCAATGAGACATGCCATACCTAACCATACTGAATATTCACATTGTTTTAATGTCCACCTGCCTGCTCTGAGAGGAGGTGGGGGCATCAGCTCTGCCCTTGGCTTCTTTCACTACCGTTCACATCTAGTTCTCATTCTTTTCTCTCCCAAACCCTTTCACCTCTCACCTTTAGCACCTGGGAGCCTTTTCTGCAGGGCTTGTCCCTAGCTGGTGGGGCACTCCAAAGATGCATGAGTAACAGAAGAAAATCAGGGAAGTGCCTTTGCCTTCAAGCTACTCCTCCTTCAGGCTTACCTCACTCTCTCTCCATCTTATTGTAAGGATCACTATATGCCCTTAAATGGGGCAAACTTCATTCACCTGCAGAAGACCTCTAGTGAGACCATTTCTAGTAAAACCAGGAATAGTCCTGTTGGTCTTTCACTAGGACTGTGCAGACAATCAGGTTTGCACATTTGCTTGTAGTCTGGCAGCGCTCAGAAAAAGCGAGGCCTTAAAGGTCTACCATAGACCTGGGCGCATCAGACCAGATGTCTCTGTCTGAGTAGCCCTTCTGAATACAGTGCATAGTCTTCAGCAAATAACCTACGTTTGCCTCTATTCAAGTTTCTCATACTGGGTGTAACTTTTCCATGCCTTTTGAACAAAGAAAAATATTGTGCAAGAGCTTGCTGCTCGGGTGGGTGCTTTATAAATAGAGACTATTCCTGAAGGATGGCAGCTCTGTCTTGCAGAAGACTAGCACACAAACCAGGAGAACAGAGTTTTGGAGCACTTGGGTGTAAGCCTTGAAGGAGTTAGGAACAGGTGGGTAACGTTAATGAAATTACTCCCAGTGCATAAAATTGAGCTGAAAAAAGATGAAGAATTTCAAACTGTAGTGAAAAAAGTTAACTCACTGTGAAGAGCAGTCAGACATATTGTACATTAATGTTTCTCTTTAATACCATTTTCCTTCTTTTCTCTTAGATAAATGTTATTTAAAAAGCACATTTAGGGATTAATGATGCAAAGGGAAAATAGGAGGCGTGTGTGGGGAATGAACTATTGCAGGAGCTGTATCAGCTGTTACCATTAGTGTTTCCTTTCATCATCTCAGCCTTCTCATACGAAAAACAAATTATAGAAAAAAACTGGCTGGTTTTTGCAAGCAGATGCTTAGCTTGTGTAATTACTGTCTTCAGCAGGTAGTTTTGTCTGTCTTCTACATGTAAACATATTGTGCAGAGGGAAAGCTATCAGTAATCTTTACTGCTATGGTGTCTTCTGAGCATCTCATTTTGGATTAGTGAGAACTGGTATAAGACTGAACTTGAAAGATGGGTAGTACCTTATCATTTTTGTCAAAATAGCAAATGTGTACTTAATCCAAAATTAACTAAGAATAAAACCCAAGCAAACAAACCCTCATTATGAAAAGACATGAAATAGCTTGGAATATTGAGGTAATAATAATAAAAAGAAGTATTACAGTATAGAAAGCAAGCAAACTGCACTTAAAATATTAAATCAGCCTAGATCTTGAATTATTATGCATTAAAATCTTCTCATACTAGATTTCACTGAATTTTTTGGAGTTGGAAGGGACCATAGAGATCATCTAGTCCAACTCCCCTGCCAATGCAGGACCACCCAGAGCATGTCAGAGCATGCCTCTCGGGACTGCATCCAGTCGGGTCTT
>BJBW01011014.1:0-15950 GCA_004320125.1 Scolopax mira | reverse complement strand
TATCGAGCATTGGAATGGGCTGCTCAGGAAGATGGTTGAGGCACCATCCCTGGAGGTATTCAAGAGATGAGTTGACATGGTGCTTGGGGATATGGATTAACATTGGGTGGTGTTTTGTGTGGTGTGGATGTGGTGGTGGTGGTGTGTGGTTTTGGGGGGTTTTTTGGGGTTTGTTTGTTTGTTTGTTGGTTTTTTTTTTACTGGTTGGACTAGATGATCTTAAAAGGTCCCTTCCAACCTAAGTGATTCTGTGACTATCCAAAAATTTTTCCAAACTGACCCTTCCAAAGTTTCATGTTATGTCGGTTTTTTTGTTTGTTTTAAGTAATTGAATCTGACTTCTATTGTCTACTCTGATTTATCTTTTGGTGGATTGTTGAGCTTAGCTTGGGTTTTGTGTTGTTTTATATGAAAATGTAATTCTTTCTGTGGGTGCTGGGTTACAGTTATGAGGTGTTAATGGGCCCTGGCAGAGCAATCATGTGTCCTGGAGCACGATAGGGTTTGCTTTAGGCTTTTATTTCATTCTTTCTAAGCTACAGCTTGAATATGTGTTCATTTGCTCTTTGGTTTTTGCCTCTGTCTCATCACTTTCGCTGGCTTTTGTTTCTGTTCTGCCGGGCTGAGAAGTTTAGCAGCATTTCTACCGTGCAGAAATATGGCCACGTGGAGTCCTGAGGCAGCATTGCCTGTAGTTTGCTGATAAATGTTGTGTTTCACCAGGGAATGGGCAGAATCTCTTTGGTCCTAACTTTGTTGTGTATTTGAATTTGTTAACGCCATTAGATTGTACTGTTTCTTTGCTCCTTTTGGGCTTCTTATGTTTTTGTTCATTCTGAAGGTTTGCTTAAAAATTACCATGCTTGGGCTGTCCATACGTGAGCACTTTGTTCTGACCTGTATTGTAACTTTTTGTGATCTATGGTCCTAGGCTCAAGGAACTGGCAAAGAAGTGCCTGAAATTGTGGTTTGGCTACAAATACCTGGTTTAGAGTCCTGTCCCTCTATTAATCGGCATTTTAGACAAGAGGCCAGATTGGTGCAACTCCACTGGGCTTTGAGTCAGTGACCCAAAATTTACGCCAGCTAAGAATCTGTCCCAAGGTCTTATTTATCGCTGAGATAAAACAGAGAGAGACATTACCTTCTATTGGATATTTGTGGGGTGTGAGGGGAGAAGTTTTTGGTCATACAGGTCTCTTTTCATGGAGAAGCATCTTTGTGAGGATGCCACAGAAATTGATATCTGCAGCAAAAAGACTTTCAGAAAAGACATGGAAAAAAGTGTGAATAATGCTGAAGCGCTGAACTTCAGTATTCCCTGCACTGAGTCCTTCCCTTTTGTCTTAGCTGTCTTGTCTGGGGAAAAGAAGAGTTGTGATCAACTCTCCCCAGATCTGACAGTCTCTTATGCAGCTGGCCTTATTTCTTCCTATAGCTGATCTGTTTGTTATGGTCAGTGTGGAACCTGGCCTTGCTTCCCTGAGAATGCTTCTCTCTTCTCTTCAATGAAGGGAGTGCACAAAACCATCTTGGTGGGTTTACATAAGTGGGCTGAGACCTGAGGCTTTACCCTAAAATCCTAAGATGAGTTTCGGTTTGTTGTGGTATCACATGTCCAGCACTGCTGTTTGCATCTCACAAGTAATGGAACACAATTAGAAAAGGTGAATTTGGATGTACTCTCAGAACTATTAACTTTTGACCTCTTCAAAAGGGACTTGAGAAAAAGATGACCAAGACTGTTTGAGTGAGTGGACATTGCTGATTGCCCCTCTATGGGCCTGGGTTCAGCAGTGGTGGCACCACAGAGGGCTTTTCCTGAGGGCATGGTGAGGTGAGGGCTGCTGTCCCTTTTCTCCAGGCAGACAGAACTGCCAGGTCAGTGTGTGTGAACACCAGGTGTGGGTGTGTGATTTTGGCTGTGGGTACAACTGGTATGACAGACCCCTGTGAAGCAGAGATGGCAACACTGCTTTTCAGTGCCTGCGTGCACCAGGTGTTGAGAGTTCCATGTATAAGGCAGGACTTTCATAAACCTCCTCGAGCAAGGAAACCATTTCCTCAGTTCCCCTAAGAGCACGAGAAACCAATGCCTTGTCTGGGATGCTCATCGGCCACTGCCGGCAGATGTCCCAGCTGTGCCTGGGCCAGGGCCTGTCTCTACTGAAGATTTACCACCCGGTCTGTCAGCATGAATGCATCCCACCTTCTTCTTCATGATTTCAGACACCCTGGCGAGCTTTGCTGCAGAGACCATGCTTAGATGTCTTTTCCGAATTGGCTGAGAGTGTAATAGGGGAAATGATGAACGGAGCCCAGACCTAAACACGGAGGGTACAGGGTATAACAGAAGGAATAAATCTTTGTCCCCCCTTCCTGGCCAGATGCACCATAAGCCTGACAGACTTATGATTTTATATGGGGAGCAACATATGCTACGGTTTTTATTTCTCTAACCATTAATCAAACGTATTTTGTATAAACAACGTAATTGCCAGCCCTGGCCAGCGTGGGTGGGCTGAGAGAAAGGCTTTGCAGTTCTCTACAGCCCAGATAAGCTTCGCCAGACACTAGCCCTGGTAGCCAGCAGCAGCTGTAAGGACCATATGGCAGCGCTGGTGGGTGTGCGTGGCCGCAGACCGGGGTCCAGCCTCAGCGCTGGCAGGAGGGAGCAGAGCTGCACTTACAGCGTAACGCTGCCAGGACTGAGAATATTAGTGTTTCAGCAGAGACAAGCCCCCTTGTGTCTGTCTGTCTGTACCTCATGGGTTACAGCCTGGCTTACGTCTGCTCATTTTGTTGTGATACCAAACCCGTGATTTTCCTTTTCTTAATTGCGCCGAAGAACGTAAAACTGCAGAAAAGATGGTTTAGTGCACGTTAGCAGGCGGCTTCTTGCCCACAACCCAAAATACGGCTGGAAGCTAGAAACACTAAGAGGACTTTCCCTTGGTGCTGGTGGCTGGGGGGTGATGGGAGCCAAGGGCTGGGTGTGGAGGTCGCTGAGATGTTTGGGCAGCAGGGTGCCTGTTGGCCGTGAGCTGGGAGGGGAGTCCTGGGTTAGAAGCATTTCCATGGGTCTTCTGAAAACCAGGCCACAGGTCCTTTCCACCTCATGTGAGTCCAGGAGAGTACAGGCTGTGCTGCTGCATGGATGCTAGAGCACCTTCCTCTGGAAAACAGGGAGCTTTTGGGCTCTGCAAGGGTGCCTGCTGTGAGCAGAGAGCTCAGGCAGCTTCTGGGGAGACAGCAGGAGAGGACAACAGCACTTCACAGCATTAGAACTGTTTCTTGAAAGGAAAACATTTTATTGTCCAGTTTTATGCTGCTATTTGGCACGATGGCTGTTCATCTCAAAGGACTGTTTCCAGGCTACTGATGCCAGGTGATGTGAAGCTGCAGGAAGGCCAGGACTCTGGTGCCAAGGTGATTTTGAACAGCAGCCAGCACAAGTAAGAAGTGCCAGGGTGATAATAAAACGCCGCTTCTGAAAGCACTTCCAGGAATTAGCAATCCATTTTAATTTTAAGAAATCTGACAGCTTTGTAAGGGTAATTTCTAGAGCGCTGGGATAGATCTACCAAAGAGCAAATGCTCTGATTCTCTTCTCCTGAAAATATTCTTTGAGGAATTGAAAATACCAGATTTACGGTAGAATTAAAGCACAAATGGCACCAGAAACTAACATCCATGTTATAGTGACAAAAATCATGCATTTTTGTTATTACTATCTTCATCTTTTGGGAAGGATCCCATCAACTACAGATTATCTTTTCACTCCTGTACTTGCCAAAAGCCCATCAGTGGCAAACAAGGCTAATGTGAGGTGTGAAACACACTACTGGGTCAGCAGTCCTTCCCCAGGCTAATTCCAGCTGTTATACAATGTTAGTCTGTTTCAGGAGTGGCACTTCTGCTACGTTTAATTTCCCTAGAAGTCATCATAAAAGCAGGGGACAAAGGGAAATTAATTCAGCCATACAAATTGCTCCAACAGAGTTTCTCGTGTGTGTTTTCTGCTTAATTTGGGTTTAAAGGGTTACAGAGAGCTTAGAGTATACCAAGAGAGATCGACCCCAAGGACTACATTTCAGAGCGAAATCTTGGTGTTCCAAAATTTGAGATTTTTAGATCCGGAGTTTTGATTTAGCCAGTTCTAGAAGTAAATTCCTTTCTTCAAATCTTGCACTGGAGCCAGGCTTGCATTCCTCACCATCTCAAAATTTAGTGCTGGTTACTTTGTGAAGAAAGCAGATTTATATTTTGCTGGTCTTAAAGTGACTGATTTGCTGAACGTCAGATGATAGAATTTGCCATAACAAATTGTTGGATCGATGATCTAACACGCAAGTATGCTGTTGCTGACAACATGTGATGATTCAAAGGCAACAAACATATCTTGCTGTGCCATCTCTTAGGGGAATAATTTCTTCTTGACACTTCAAGTGATCATCTTACACCATGAAGCATGAGATTTGATTACCGATACTTTAGCATGCATAACTACAAAGGTTGTTATTTTTAATGGAGTGGACAGCATGTCTCACGAGACTTATAAACACATCACGTGCATTTGAAATGCAATTGTTGTGATTTGGCTGATTCTAATACAGAGGCTTTGCACAATTAGATTAGCTGATGAAAACACAGCATTGCTCAACAAATCAGCAGGATCCATAGTTAACATTTTTCATAAGTGTCTATGTAAGGCAGCTATTTTTCCCCCTCAGTAATAAGTCTAACTTGAGTAGCAGCAATTTCTGCTGAGAATGTCAAGCTTGCTAACAGCGGCATGGAGTTGGATGTACCAGAAATGTCAGTTCTGTATGTCCTGAAGTGACAGTTGCAATTACAGGGCACTGTGACTTGGAGTGACACATCAATTAAGTAATGAATTCTCCATCACCATTTTGGCCCTCTCCTCCATGGTGGTAATTTTGGCCAATCACCTTGCAAATCAAAAGGATTGGTCTTTCATGAATATCTTTTCATGATATTTATAACTACTCCTTCAAAAGCCTGTATGATCTGACTTTAACCTTTGCATAGGTGTTTCAGAAGCAGCAACATGCTAAAATCTCATGAGCTGCCTCAGGGATTTTCTGGTTTGTGTGTACATATTGTACAAATGCTCCGTCTCGGGTTAAACAGCCAGACTTACTTAAAGGCTGCACAAGAAGTAATATTCCTCTGGTTGTTTTTCATTTGATTCTGAAGTTTCAGATGAAGCAACAGCTAAAATAACTTCAGAATAGGCTATTAGCACAAGTCAAACCTATTTTTCTCATATTGTTTATGAATGACTTCAGAGCACAGACCATGTGGGGTTCAGTGCTGAACTGTAGCAGTGAACCCTCTGTAGCACCCTCTTACACAGGGTGACAGTAAAGTGGAGGACTTCTGTCACCTTTGTTCCCATACCTGGTTGTATAGTTTGATTCCCCAGGGTCAATTCGAGGCTATTTAAAGCCTGAATCCTGGATTTACATCCTATCTGGTGTGCCCTGCACATAAAGCATGTACACTGCATTAGAACATTAGAATATTAAACTTTGTATTTTCACAGTAGATTGTTTCTTTGAAGCACCTGTTCCTGTTACTGGAAGGATGCTTTTCCCTTTTGCACAATAACAACATTGAAAACTTGGTACAGGGCTATATAAAGGGTATATAATTTCGGTATAGGGCTACTCTTTTGACAGACATGTGACTAAATTCTGCCCTCCCCTTATTTCAAGATACAAGCAATTTTTAAGTGATACTAAACATTTGACTTTTTCTGTGTAATCTGATGAATGCGTATCACAGACAGAAAACAGGAAAGTGTAAGTTCTTGTTAACACTGATGTTTCAAAAACTGGGCTGGTGGCTTTTTGGAAGTGCTTTCTGTTTAAAATGACCTTTTGAGTTTCTAAGTGGCACATTAAGCTAACGGACAAGTCCAAAGAATGTGAGGGACCTTGACCACTAAAAATCCTCCTGCTAAAGATGATGTTCTCATCAATCTTCAACATAAGGTAAAATCGTTTAGCTTTTGGGTTAGTTCCAAGCCCAGAAGGATGTATTTCTTTTTCATCTCTCCTTCTCAGACACATGATCCAAATGGGAAAGTCCTATATAGTCCTTTCCTATCCACTCTGATTTCAGCCATGACCTTAAAAGCAGCCACGGTTACTATGACACACAGCACCCTTTTAATGGCCCCTCTTCTGCTCATCCTCAAAAACTTGAAACACATGTATAGATGAAGGGTTTTTTTAAAAAAAATGAAAAAAATCACCTTTTCCTTGGTCTTTCCACTGGACTATTTAGCAAGGAAGGAAACTGTTGGTCCACAGCTAAGCTCCCACAGCTGAACTCTTTTCAGTTCCTTTTCAGAGATGAATGCGTGTGGGTCTGACTGTGCTCTGCACCAACTCAGATTTTTGGACCTTCAATTTCAGTGAAACTAAATAGAAGTTACAAGCTGCCTACTCTTAAATATTTATGTAGTTAAAAAGGGCAGGTTTTTCTCTCTCTTCACCCCCACCCCACCTTGGTTCTTGATGGCTTTCTTGTACAGTGCTTTTTGGATCCATTCCCTGCATTTATAGATCCCAGGGGAATATTTTACCCACGTGTCTGCCTATCTACCCCAACTTTTGATTTTTACAGAGACCTGTAGCAGTGATTGCATTTATAGTGTGGCAAAATGGAATTTAAAAACAAATTGAATCACACCTTGTGGCCACCACAACTCAATCCAAATGCTGCAAGTATGAGGACCTTAAGTTATTATGCAGAAACCCTTATTTTCTTCAAATATGCAGACCAAATGTTCTGTGTCTGTTTCACCTTTTCTTCATTTCACCTTATTTGAAATTAGAGTGACAATGGATATAGAGCATGCCTGTCTGCTTATGTCTGGCAGGATTTTGTTCATCTATGAATTCATATTGCTTTTCTAATACTGTTGATAAGTGATAGCTTTATTTCTAGACTATCTAGGGGATACAGAAGATGCATTAAGCCTAACACAGTATAATCAATGCAGTGGCTGAGCTCACATGCATACCCATTTACCAGTAAACTAATGTTGTCAGATGTATGCAGAGAATTGGAAAAGCAAAATCTAAGGCATCTTGTAACCAGACTTCTTTTCCAGACTGGATATTGAGATGAAGTATTTATATGTTGTCTAATATTCTAATTCAGTGAAAGTAAGCGAGAAGTAAGGTGAATGGTCTTAAGGCACACTGTGTACAATGCCCTGACAGTTTTTTTGGGATTTTTTTCAGTGGATTTTTAGTGGGTAGTGGAATGCCCATTGAACAGCCTTGTGCTTTACTCTTGAAAGGAGACTTGTGTGCCTCTGGACCATCAAAGCAATATTGGATGGCAGTTATTGTCTCCTGGATAGAAGAGCTATTGAGAGATTGCTAATATGAATCATCTAGCTCTGTGTTATCACTCAAACCTTTCCGGTTCACACTGATAAACCTGTTCATACTATGGCAATACTAACAACCACTTGGGCAAAACTATGGGGGAGGGGGGGGAAAACACTAGGGGAAAAAGCTAGTCTTTTGTGCTGGAGCATAGTTTTAAAAGCAATGAGCCTCTCTGCCTGCACCCGTGTGGTTTAGTGTTTCAGACTGATTCATTAACCACTCTTTTGACAGCTTCTCAGCTTCACAATGGTTAAAGCTGCAGTAGGTGTCTCTTAAATTCTCCCTGATGTGAAGGAATCATGCAGCTCCTCTACTGTCTCCTTACTATGAAATGCTGCTTCTAATCCCTGGTAAACCAGCTGATTTGCTCAAAGAATTTCTAGTTAGTTATTTTTATGTCTTTCATTACTGACTGTTCATAATCACTCTCAGCCTTCCTAAATTTCATGCCCTGATATTTTATTTGTTCTAGTCCATATTCGCTTTCTATTGGCTTCAGTTGGGCTGGGTTTTCATTTTTTGAAAGGCACCTGTTTGGCTTGAACAATATCTAGCCGTTTAACCATTTTATTGCTTTCCCCCCTACTTTCCTCCCTCCTTCCCCCCATGGACGCCTCTTTTTTTTGTGCTCTCCACGATTATGTTCAAGTTTATTTAAATAGCTTCCATGCTGAGTCTAAAGATTTTAATTTCCTTACTTTTGCATTTAAAGTCTTTTTAATATCTGCTGCACTTAAGCACAAAGTTTCCTTTCCATGGTGCCTGTTGACATGATGAGCTCTCCCCTGCGACGCTGAGTTACAGCACGGCCTCAGCCGCAAGGACCAGGTCCTCCCTGACCACCTTCTGGTCAACACTGTCACCTCTCCCCTCTGCTCCAGCCTGGCCCAGTGCTTGGATTAAAGAACCTGGTGGAAAACTGGCCAGGGAAGAAAACAAAAGGGAGCTTTCTGCCAGTCTTAGTAGAAGGCACAAACAGCTCCTGGTACAGGACTTGCAGTAGCTCAGTGTTTCTTGTCGGACTCCTTGAACAGGGTTGGGCTTGGTTTCAGCTCTGCCTGTGTCTGTGATACTAGAAGATGGATGGAAAGATGTGGGATCATCTGATGTATTTAGGAGCGTAATGAAATCTGTTTAGCCAAAATCTTTATTCCTCTGTAAGAGCTGCGGTTTGACTGTTGGTTTGAGGAAAACTTGGAGATCTTGGGAGAGAAAATTCTGTGAGAGACTCCGAGCTCACTCGGCAGAGAAACTTCAAGCCTATCTGTAGGGATCCCACTGCTAATTACCTGCTCTGTGCCCAGGCCATAATGCGCTTTTATGGGGGCACAGTGAAACAGTTGCAAGGATTGCACCTACACATAAAATCACAAGAGCTCTCCAAAGGTTTGCAGGCAGACTAATTAGGATCAGAAGATTTGGAAAGAAAAATCAGTGATGTGCTGGCTTTTTGTTTTTATTTTCCTTTTCCATCAGTATTTTCTAATTTTTCTTACTACTATACTGGAAGTGATTACCCTCTAGGGAAAACCCAAGTGTGAATTTTAAATATCCTTTTGTATTACTCTTATTACAACTTGGTTTTGTTTTTTGTTTGGTTTGGTTTTTTTGTTTGTTTTATTTTTCTCTTTCGATTGGGATTATACTCTCATGAGGCTGAAATAAATCACCTCTAAATCAAAATAACTGGATATCTGGCAGTTTTTGCACCAATACCCTCCTGAAACCTGATTTTACAGAGTTTGTTTGTACCATATAAATGTGCTATATGAGCACTGTACTTGGCCTGTACCGTGCCCATACGTGCATGAAGCAGCTGCCTCCTTGGGTCCAGGCTACCTGTGGTACATAGGCTGCTGAGAGCAAGAGAGAGATGCATTGTCTGAGCAGGTGCCTCATGCACTGTCCCTTCTCCCTTCTTGTGCATCCCTTGGGTGAGCTCAACACAGAAGAGGCTCTTTACAATCAGATAACTAGCGGCACTCAATTCTTGGTATTTGGGGCAAACAGGAAAACTTGCCTTATTGCTTTGGAGTTTTTGTTTTGTCACCAGGCTTGGTGACTCCAGCTAGCCCCAGCTCAGGAATGAAATGGGAGTGGTGACACCTGAAGAGTAGATAACTAGTGTCAGAGGAAACTATTCTGAAAGGAAAAATTGTGGGTGAGTTCTGTGAGATTAGCTCAGTCATGTGGGTGGGTAAGTAAAAAACCGGCTGTGATTGCTTAGGTTTATTGTGGTAGTGATGTGCTGCGGGCTTTGACTGATCTTCACTGGTGTCAAAGAAGTCAGTGAGGACTAACAGGCTGTGAAAAGCCACTCTGGAATATGTGCATCCATATGGAAGAGTTTTAAGATGGTCCTTTCATGCTAGGACGCCTTCATTTTGCATGTTGCTGGTGTTTAGTGAATAGTAAGAACTGATACTCGGAGGCAGAACGTGTGAATGTAATGTGGTAGAAGGAGGACACAGGCTTCTCCTACACAAAACACCCAGAGGCTTTTGGTGGAAAAGGATAAGCTGTTCTTTAACTCCAGTGGCATACTTCCAGGAAATTTGGGAAACTTGGAAGCTTGGGAGGGTGGTGGTAAAATCTAACCAAAGATTTCAAGGTACAACTTCCTCAAGTTTTAAGGCAGCTCTTTTCTAGAGTTCAAGTCTTTCCTGTCAAAGACTGAATGAAGAAAACAGGAATCTGAGCTTTGCAGAACTGAATCCAAAACGTGCAGTTACAGTTCGGCTGTATTTTCCTTCTCTGCATTGCTACCTTGAAATTATCAAGCTCTGGTTTTAGTTACTAATTTATTTTTTGACATTCTCTAGTGTCAAAGCGCAAAGTTTCAGCCTCAAACAAATTTTTATAGTCGGGTTCCAAACCCCTTAAACCAGTTATTTTATTGACAGTACTGTTAGGTCTTTGACTGGGGCTGTGCTAGCAGGGGCTCCAATAATACCTAATGGCACTATGAGTGCTGAGGCTGATCTCTATTACTACCCGAAGGAAATCCAGAGTGTAGGAGAAGAGGAGAACTTTAGTAAGAGAAGATTTCCCCACGGTCAATGGGATTGTGCTTGCTAGAAGGGTCCCTTGATCATTGTTATAAGGTAAGACACAGAAAATAAATTATAGTTATTTGTAATGACTCTATCATTGAAGCAAAGCTGTGGCCAGTCAGGACTAGTAATGAGTTTAGGTGACTCCCTAGTTTTGTTACATTCCTATGCCTGGAGAGTTTATTTAATTGAACTGCTGCGTTTTTATCACCAAACTTACAGGCTTCAACATAATACAAAGCAGTGCACGGGAAGAAGTGTGCTAGGAGAGCACAAACCAGCTTTAATTGTTTCAGATTCCCAAATGCTGTCCCTCCTCCTCCTCCACCACCGCTGTCTCTCCAGAGGTGCCTCTGGGTTGAAGTTGAATTGAAAAGTCATTTAACATAAATACTTTAACATGCCTTGGTCCCACAGGCAGTGGGCAAGGTACCAAACTTCCAGGCATTTTAAGAACAGCCTGATGATGGTGTGCCATAGCAACATTGCTGCTGGCTGTGATCACGGAGCCATGCTTTTCTTCACCAACACTGTCATTCCTGCTGTGCTTTAAACAAGAGCAGAGACTGTCCTCTAGGTTTCTCTCCATAAGCGTATACAAACCAGGCCAAACTCTTTCCTTAGTTGCGCTGAAGTAAAATCAGAATTCCACTGACAACTGTGAAGGTTGTAGTGAAGTTACACCAGCTGAGGGCAGAAGTTGGACTGCTTGCCTATGTAAAAGCTGTCACTGCCAGCCAAGCCAAAATGCTCGTTTACTGCAGCACATGGATAGCATTATTTTTGCTTCAGACCTTGTTTGGGTGGAAGTCAGTGGTTAAACACCTGAAATCTCAGTAGACAAAAGAGAAGACCATAAAGTTTTACGACTGTAGAGTAAGAGATTGCAACATGTAGGTTCCATTAAAAAAAATCAGAAACTATGTTATATTGCATGCTTTAGAGGTTTTGTCACTGAGTTGATTAGTATGACTTAGTTATTAGCTGTTACTAGAAGCTTTCCACTGAGAAATGGAATTAGAAATACCAGTTGCTCTATTTTTATTCACAATCTTGTTGAATTCATCTCAGTCTCACAGATGCAAACAGAATGAGTGCTAAGGCTGTTTTATATGTTTAAGTATTTGATTATTTCTTTGTGGGGGGAAAAAAATGCAATCTGTGGAGAGAAAACCAATGTTTTGTAACAGCTGGGCTTCAGATGCATATGCAAGAGCAGAAAAGGGATGAGGGCTGTCAGCCACGTTTGTACTCAGGCAGCTGTAATTCTGGTGACTGGAATACTTTTTTTCGCAGACCAGTGCTAGTACTTGAGTTTCTAACTCTCTCCAGCACCCCCTGACCTTTTCCTACCCCTTTGGTTTCCCTCCTCTTTTCTCTGCCGTCCTTACAATTCTCCTTCCTTCTGCATCCCCCGTCCAAGCACTGTGGTAGCTACCATGAAAACTAGAGAAAGGCATGGGATTTATTAAGAAAACAAGGACTTATTTCACATGCACAAGATCTCACAGGTAGACACGATGTCATTGCTCATTCCTGAAACATACTTAATGTATTTATAATTTTTAGATTTTTCTTTTCCCCTGCAACTAGATGGTATATATCTTGAAGAAAAAAAAATGTTTGTCCGGTTTCTGCTTGGAGAAATACAGATCTGTTTAGTGCCAGCACATATATGAGAGAATTTTAAATTGGTGGGGGAAGGTGATATGATATATATCTGTGGACTTGCCTCTAAAATGCAATTTCTAGGTGTCTTTTAGACAACTAAATTCACTAGTCAAAAGGGCCTAACATCAGAACAAAAAGAGCCTTCAGCCTGACTGTAGTTCAGTAGAAGTACAAAATAACGTTTTCAGACAATCGTTTGTAGTATCTGTCAAACTCTATTCCTGTACAAAGACCCCCACTTCTTCTTCCCATTTAATTTCCAGTTTTCACATCTTATGGTGTGTATCTCTGCCCAGTACAACCAGTGAGATCCAGTCTCTACCTGAATCAGGTTCCATTCACGGGACACAGCATTTAGAGGCCAAGTTAATGTATCAGAAGGAGCTTTTGAAAGTGTGGCAGACTTTGGATCAGCTCATCCCAGTGAGTTTCACTTGTGTGGGTTGCAGTGAGTGGGTCTTGCTGGTCCTCTACTCTCCCTTAAAGCAAGTGGCTAAAGCTAATGGGCCAGCTGCAGTCCATCCTCCTCAGCTAACGTAGCAGGATACTTCCAAATCTTGCCTTCTGACCTGATCATGAGACCTTGATTAGAGCACAAAACATAGATAATGTGAAACTTCCAATTGCTTTCACATTTTCAGTTGAACTTGGTGTGCCCAAGGGAGGCTTGTGGGTGTTCAGGAGTTAGCTGGTAATCTTATTTTACCCGTTTTTATTACCGATTGAGAAGTGCAGAAGTGAGGGGATTTTTTTTTTGGGGGGGGGTCTGGTTATGCTTTTGCTGGTGGACAAATGTGGAGGAAATAAATCCCTTTTGGCATGGGAAATGATGTTACATTTTATTTAATAAAGAGTAAATTTTATTGTGCACTGAGCCAATTTATAAACATGATCTCTGTAACTTGCACTTTTAATTACAACGGGAAAAACGGAATTAGTTCATTAATGCTGTGAAAAGGAACAGTGACCTACCTGCCAAATGGCAAGGTGGAAATAATTAATCTGGTCAATTAAAAAGAAACTGATAAATTAAAATGCAAAGCCTTCCATGTACCTTCCATGTGGTGCATTAAATTAGGGAGTCATGGTTTCCAGAACGCATGTTTATTGTCAGACTTGATCCTTTCTTTTGTTGCTTGACTTGATTCTGCGTTTGGCAAGTCCTGTTAGTGAGTTGTTTGGCGTTCAGGGCTAACGTACAAATTCATACACCCAGGCATATTTTGCAAAAGGGAGCTTGCAAGATCAAGCTCTTTATGAAATCCAGCTGATGAAATGCACATGCCTTGTTTTTATTACCATATCACAAACCCCCTTATTCCCTTTGCTTTGCTTTCTTTCCCAACGTTAAATGTCACTTGCCATTCCTTGGGTTTTAAAGGATCCAGGCACGGTGCTGAATTGCCGAGGTCATCTCAATCAATTTATAACCTTAAAAATCGGATCCATGCGGCAACTACTGAGCTGCTGGAGCTGAACCCTAAAGTATATGGCATATTTGCTCCACAGAACTGGAAATAGTAAAACAGTTTCTTTTCTATAAATACCAGTAACTCCTCTTGACATTTACAAGTACATAGTATTTTTTTTTACACAGTGCATGATCTCAAAAGTGCTTAACAGATCAGTGAACTGTGTATCTGCTCAGCATAGGCAACTGCAAAGCCATTATGTGCCCTGCACTATCCCTCACAAAAGCTCAGGACATTTACATTAGCTCCTGTCCGTCTCAAGGCCATAAATTGCAATAAGAAATATGGGCTACTTACTGACTGGTTGACCAGTGCTCTGGTGCAGCCTACAGGAAAATATGAATGTTATTGTTTACTTTAACTAGGGCATATATCATACAGAGCCAAGGTCTTCTCGTTTGTTAAAATGAGAGCTGCTCTCGTCAGAAATACTTCGGGGCACATCCCGTTGCTAGGGAAAAATCAAACTGAAAAAAAAAAAAGCAAGAGCTAGGCAGAGGATGGTCTGAAAGTTTTATATCTGAGGTGTTAGAATTGGCAAGAATTAAAAATAAAGTGAGAGAGCCAAGTCAGATGTTTCTGTGATGTGGTAAAAATAACTAGTGCATGCTGTAGTCTCTTCAGAAGGCGTGGGTTTGCCTTGTGAGGGGGAACAGTATGAGATGGAATAAACAGCTGCATCCAGAAATCAAATTCCTGGCAGTTCAGCAGCTCCAGTCCTCCTCCTCCAAAACTACAAATCACCAGGGGGATTCCCCTTACCTCTGGCTCCTGCCAGCAGCTCTGCAAAATCACCAGACAGCCCTCACACCAGGGTTTTAACTCCTGAATGCTCACATGTCGATAGATTTCCTCACTAAATCCTTAGGACATCATGATTCAGAGCTGAATTATATACTCTGCACCCGTTTTTCCCATCTAAAGCAGCAAATCATTGCTTGTGTCCAGCTGGGAATTTCCTTCCAGAGAGGGGAGACACAAGCAGCTCCTATCAGTCACCAAACACAGGGGTGTAGCTTCAAAGGGAACAGCTCAGGGAAGGGGCAAGCAAAGGAAAACAAATTTATTTACTGCAAATGAGCACAGAATATATAAAAGCTGCCCTGGGGTCCAAAACTCTGTTAAAATCATCAGGTTTCCCAGCACCTCTGTCAACTTCTGCTGTAACACCCCCATAAAATCTTAGGCAGGCATCCGTGATGCATGATGAAAGCTATCTCAACCAAAGAGATAAGCCCCTCAATACCAGCTGGTATTGCTGAGGCCAGGTATGTATGGGAGGTTGTCCTGACATGGCAGGACATCGCCAAAGTTGAGGGAAATCCCAGCACACTGGTGTCCACCAGGAGCTGCTGTACCATGCTCCAGACTGCATCCTCCTGGCTTGTGAGGCTTGGTCTCCTCTCTCCATCTATCCTGCTGGCCTGCACCCAGGGGGTGTTTGCTCTCATGTACAGTTCCATCTTAGATCCAGATGTCCACACAAGCTGTGTGATAAGGCCTTCTTATGCTTCCTGAGCATGCAAGAAAGTGCTCTCATCATGTGCAATAAGCTTAGACTGTGTAATGGAAATGGTGTCTCCCCTCCTCATCTCCGTGCGTTTTGCCTCAGTGCTTCCCTGCCACAACTGATGATGATGACCCTAGAACTGTTGTAGGAATAAATAACCTTTAATTCATGTCTCATGACAGCATCTGCTTTTAAACACACAGAGCAAGCATGGACAAAAAGACAGGGTTTCAGACAAACAAATAAACCAAACCAGCCACAATGTTGCCAACAGCCCACTGAGGTCAGCACCCCATGTCCAATGTCCCAAAACAGGAGGTGAAGGTCTGCCTGCTTGGCAGGGGTTGGGATGCTGCTGTTTGGCCCCAGGAGCTGTAGCCTGGTCAGCTCCTCACTCTCCACAGGGGTGAGCAACCTTGCAATATCAGCGATGTACCCCGGTACAGGTGTGTGCTTTCAGGTGGTGTCTCGGCATGCCATATCCTAAGGCATGGATTCCCAAAGATATTTGGGAACCTCCTGCTGAAATGGCAAAGCTCAGGTGCCTACACGCCACGTAGATCTTGGCCCAAGGGCTCCATTGCTTCATCTGCAGTTACTTCACTCTTGTCCTTGGGCCAGAGAGGGAAATGGCAGAGGGGGCAAAAAGATCATTATAAGCCACTTCTGCACTCAGGGCCCGGCCTCAGCACCTGCATAGTTCAGGTCCCACTTCTCCATCCCCGGGCAACAGGAGAAAAGCTGCTGCCCACTGCACTGGGGGCTGCCCCCCAACCCAAGGCAGCCCCCACGGGTGTCCCTGGCCATGGAC
>BJBW01011013.1:0-23292 GCA_004320125.1 Scolopax mira | reverse complement strand
GGCCAGTAGGTCAAGGGAAGTCATTCTCCCCCTCTACTCAGCACTGGTGAGGCCACAACTGGAATACTGCATCTAGTTCTGGGCTCCCCAGTTCAAGAGGAACAAGGAGCTACTGGAAAGAGTACAGTGAAGGCCAACGAAGATGATTCAAGGATTGGAGCATCTCCCTTATGAGGAAAGGCTGAGAGAGCTGGAACTCTTTAGTTTGGAGAAGAGCAGGCTGAGGGAAGACATTATTAATGCCTATAAGTATCTGAAGGGTAGTTTGAAGGAGAAGGGAGCCAGACTCTTTTCAGTGGTTGCCAATGAGAGGACGAGGCATGAGAAAAAATGAACAGGCTGCCCAGGGAGGTTGTGGAGTTCCCTTCTTTGGAGATTTTCAAGACCTGCCTGGATGGAGTCCTGAGTAACATGCTCTGACATGCTCTAGGCAATCCTGCTTTGGCAGGGGAGTTGGACTAGATGATCTCTATGGTCCCTTCCAACTCTAAAAATTCAGTGAAATTCAGTGAAACAGTTTCTCCTGCTCTCTGCAGCTTTTTCTCAGATGATCTAAGTGATTTCATATAGTCAAGCGCCAAATACTTCTTTTCAAGTTGCATTTAATTGGAAATTAATGCTGTATTGCAGAGTCATAGAGGGCTTTTATGTCCAAATCCTATTTTTCCACCTATATCAAGTAGATCTAATAAACATCATTATGTTTTCTTTCCCCATACACCTTTTCTCTCACAAAAAAGCGCCAATGTATAGAAAGAAATAAGCCTAACCTTCCACAGTTTCTGAGTGGAATCTGATTTCAATATTTCTGTTCTTTACTGAATTATGGATGTGATTTTCCTGTTCCTTGCCAAGAAACAAAAATTAAAAACAAGTTACTACTCAAATAATTGCTCTTCTCCAATTTCGGACTTCACAAGAAAGTTCAAGATCAAAGATATGGGACATGGCAGCCTAAGGTTGGAAGACTGAAGAGTTCAAAGTACAAAGTCTCAAGCCTGGACCAGAAATAGCCAGATAGGGCCACTTTGGTTTCTGGCTTGGTTTCAGTTTGATCTCCTAGACCCTCAGCACACACTTCACCCTTTGAAATAATTAAGTCCAATTAGAAAAAAAAATCCAGTCTGCTTTTTGCTACTGATAAACAAAAAGGAGTGTAGCAATGAGAATGCTGTTGTCAGCTCCAAAAGCCACATGCTATAGAACCTACATATTCTTCTGTCTCTGTCACCATTGGTACCTGTGATCCCTCCTAGTATATTTTCTCCTTAAAACCTTGGTCCTGTCCAGTGCTCCTCTGCCAGTTGCTGTGTACGCTTCCCCATCCCTTTGTTGTTTCCTTCAAAATTAATTCACTTTTCTAATAGAGGGAAATAAATGATCTGTTTTCTTATAAAAACTTTAAAAGTGTCTGCTGTGAAATGAACATCAGAATGATCTACATTTTGCATTCCAGGGTGCATTCCCCTTTGAGGGAATCAGTCCAACTTATAATTGTGGTTTCAGCAATGTGTATATTATATTTATAGCCTTCTATTCATATGAATGAAATCTTTGCTGATAAAAGCAAAACCACCATCACTTCCTCTAGGGAAGTTATCTGCACAGATATTCAAGAGCTATGAAAAAAGTACAAGTCAACCTGATTTTATACTTGGTTATATTTTCTTTTAAAACAGATGGATTTCTTTTTATGGCTTGGAAGGCCAATTTTTATATATATTTTAATTATCTCTATTCGATCTGTACAGTTTAATTACTGATTATTTTCCTTTTTGAGTAAGATATCCATCTCTGTATACTTAATTGACGACTGTAGTGAGGAATGCAAATAACTTCATTTTCCTTATGAATGTGAGCATGTAGTTTTAAGAGACAGCATGAATAGGACATATCACAAATAACTAAACAAACTGAAGGGAATAAAAACTATCTTCCATTCCCTTTACTAACCTCTATATTTTATCAGCTAATTGTAAAACCCGGTTTTGATGAGGAGACAAAATAATATATATAATAAATCAATGTCCTATTCCATTTCATTTTTGCATAAAGCCTGCCAGAATTGCATTAAAATTGTCTCCCCAAACCACAAACTCTATCTCAGGGTCTCTGAAAAAGTCTGTCACTTTTTAACATGAACATTAATATGCCCAAATGGGATAAAATTAGTATCAATCCCAGTTCAAAGTTGAACGTACTCATTCTGATTTTGATGTAATTCTGCCCTTGAGAATGTCTATTTCTTATAAAGCCATAAAACACAATGCGAGCCATGTTACAAACATTCTTAAGATTTTAATATAACCTGTCAAAATGGCATGGGTGCTTTAAGCACAGCAACAGTAAAGAAACTATTTGGTTCACAATTCACAGTTGGGAGATTACATATGTCAATATATAAAATTTAGGATAATGGTGTGGAAATGCCTTAGATCTAATCATCTGGATGAATAAAATTAGCATGGTTGCTTTAACAGATTAAATTTTTTCCAGTACTTATTTTTTAACCCTGGCTTTTCTACATGTGAGATACTTCTAACCAAATGGAGTGTAAAACATCATAAGCATTTATCACTACAGCTCATAAATCATTTCCTCTCCAAGAGCAATTGCCAAGAAATAACTGTACATTTCAATGGTGACATTCTAGATTATGCAAAATGATGTACAAAGCCTACAGAATAGCAGTAATATCGACACAGTCTAATATGTATATCCACACTCTGAAGGTCTTTTAAGAATGCGTGTAACTCTTCAACAGGCTGATAAAAACGGGATAAAAATGTACCCAGAAAAGCCATCTTTTACATTTGGCCTAGCAGTAGGCATGTTGATACAATTATAATGATGGAAGAAAGCAAAAACTAAATGCTACCATTCTTCATAAACAGCAGCTGCATTTAATTTATATCAGAGCTGCTGCGAAATATAAGAACTTGCTAATGATCTTATGACAGCTGAAGTGTTTTATTAGAAAGAGAAACAAGTGAGAAGATCCTTGTCTAAGAACGGACAGATTCCACACATTGAAGTCCATCAGTGACCAAGAACACAGGTTTTATGTTAACTAAACTATTACCCCTTTCATTATACTCACTCCCAAGGAAATACTACCAAGGAAAAACTTCAAAACTATAGTTAATTGCACTTGATCTAAACTCTAGATTCAGACCACACTTTTATATCTACCAGCTACCATATAGTATTAGAAAGTCTTCCAAAACTAAATCATTGATTAAGCAAATTTACCTCACATGGTCCTGTTAAGTCAGAGTGAGGGCTTTATTGGAATAGTTAGCTCAAGTTATTATACCTTAATTGCTTTCCTTAATTTAGCCCAAGGGAAACAGTCATCCTGCGAATCAATACTGAAGCCAGCATGATTGATTGAGACCTTGAGAACTTCTGTAACCCCAGCTTCCATAGCTCCCTTAAATTACTGTTCAGTTATCAGCATCATGTGGGTTTTAGGGGCTCTCTTCCACATTGGGACCTGGGCTGCCTGACATCAGCTTAAATCACCACTTAAATCAAGGATTTTCGTACAGAAAATGAGTAAGAGGCAAGACCAATACCAGTCCCCCTTTGTTATCTTGAGTAATGGGGAGAAAGGAGAAAGAGAACTCCTGCCATAATGGGATAAAACAGACTAAAGAGTTTAAAGACTGTGCCATGTAGCTATGCTTCTGCGTAGGTCTATGTGCTGCCTGCTGCAGGTTTATCAGGCCAAGCACTGCATTGCCCTCAAGCAGCTGTACCATTTCTCCATGTCGGAGCCACAGGGCTGTACCTGTGAAGACGGCATTGCAGCAAATATATTCTGCCTGCCCTGAACCAGCTTGGCACAGGACAAGCCTCTGCAACCTGTCTGTGCCCCACTCATTTTGCAGATCAAACAATCCAGCCTTGACTAATTCAAGAATCCCGTAAGAGAGCTGGGATCACAGAGAAGATGACCTCTATGCCAGCTGCACCATCTTCATGCAAAACTATGACCTGGCATCTCCTGCTGCTTACAGAAGCACTATTTACTGCAGTGAATAAATCTGATTTCTGAAGGGATGGAGACAACTAACCCAAGTTCAAAGGTGTTTTTATGCGTATATGAAAACTTGCAAGTGTGTTTTGTTAATTGCTGCCTGATCAATGGAAATGACAGCATCTACCATCTGCACAGTGCAAGTGACTTCTCTGATCTTTCTGGTGTGACAACTGGAGAGATTCTTATGCATAGTTGTGTCTGTTGCAATTTCCATTGAGTTTGCAAGTGGTTTTAAACCTCTCTTACTTATAAAAGATTGTATATATGTATCATCACATCTTTTTGCCAAAAGCACATTAATTTTTTGTGACTGCATACCCACAGCATCAACATACTGATGAATTCCAACAATCTAGAAGTATGCCCTCCCCAAAACAGAAAATCAGGCTATTGGTATGTATACGAAATGCTTCCTTCTATGCGTACCTCAACTGATGAGGTCAGTACCTTGTATATGATGCTTTTACTCAGAAATGAGGATTCCTCTTAGCCTGTAAGGAATTTATAACTAGCTATATCTTTGAGAAAAACAGATATTATTTTCAAAGATATATTTCAAAGATATTTTCAAAGGGTGCATAATAATCACCCTTGTGCCATGCCTCTGCTCCAAGGAGGATATAAATAGCATTTCATTCAAGAAAATAAGTTTCAAAAGATGCAACAACAACAGAAAAAGATGGGTACTATAATGCTAGATTAAGTTTTGTGTTATGCCTAACATTTTAATTATACTGATTCCCCAAAAGTTCTCATTCACATTCTATTTATTGCAATTGTTTAAAGCTATATGCTTTGTTTTTTTCTAAGTATGTTAGCTGTTTAAATCTATATGGTTAAATACTCTGTGTTAGCTAGCGTAAAATCATACTGAAATTAATCTTTCCCTAGACATGGATATCTTATCTCTCCTTGCCTAAATAGAAGTAAAACAGATACCTTTTCTGTAAGATTCTTTAGCAACCTCAATACTGAAGTCAGAGGTTCAAAAAAGAAAAAAGAAAGAAAAGAAAGCAAGATAATAATAAGACAAATACATAACAGAAAAGGATAGTCCTTTGCAGAAAATTCACACCTATAAAGATGTTCAATGAGACAGGGTTCCCTGAAAACAGACAAATGGAAATACAGTAAATTCCAGCATGAAAAACCATGATTACTGACTTGAGAATCTGCAACTTAAGAATTTCTATGTCTCAAAATAGTTTAGCTTTAGACCCTAAGATTTAAGAGACATCTAGATGTAAACAATATTACCTATGACCATTGCTGCACAGTTCCAACATAAATCCTTGACATGTCTCGCTGTGGAGACAGGGCAATGTACAATGGTGAGATGTATCTGAGATCAAGTCCTAAAAAAACCAGGAGTCTCTGAAGGTGATTGAGCACAATTATTCTAGATTTTGTTGAGTCTGTTTCAGTAACTAGTCATGAAGAAACACTGCTTCTGTAATGATATCCTGGCAAATTAAATGTTCAATAAATGCTTTCCCCAAAAAAGAAATAAACAAATATGGAATTTATAGGCCAAACAGAGAATAACCTGAGATTTACCTGGACATACTTTCAGTTAAATGTCTTATTCAATTTCCAAATAATGCAGATGAAGTTAAAATTATATTACCAGATATGATAATTAAGTTTATTACCCAGATATAAAAATTAATTTAATGTCCAGTAGCCTGTAGCTAATCTGAAAGCTTCACAGACTATTACATAGAACCATGCATCTATCTTTTTTCTTTCCTACAGTCCTCAAAACAGAACCTTAAAAAATTGCCTGAATATTCTGCAATTGCTGTAGCTTGACCAAAGCCAAAACTTTCAAAACATAACATTAGAAATGGGGAGGAACATGCAAGCATGTGTAAAATAATGCAACAAGGCCCTAAACAAGGATAGAGGGAATCAACTGTAACAAGGTTTAAGTTGGAGGTTTTTCTCCATTTTTTTTTCTTATGTTCAGATGGAATTTCCTCTGTTACAGTTTGTGCCCATTACCCCTTGATGTGTCATTGGTCATCACTGAAAGGAGTCTGACCCCATCCCTTTGACATCCACCCTTCATAAATGTTAAGCATTGATGAGATCCCCTCTCAGTTTTCTCTTCTCCAGGCTAAACAGACCCAGATCCCTCATAAGGGACGTGCTCTAGTCCTTTGATGATCACTTTTGTAGCCCTCCTCTAGACCCTTTCCTGTAGTTCCCTGTCTTTCTTGAACTGAGAAATCTAGTACTGGACAGAGTACTCCAGATGTTGCCTCACCCAAGCAAATTTAAAAGGGAGGATACCCTCCCCTGACCTGCTGGACACAGTTATGCACCCCAGGATACATTTGGTGTTCTTGGCCATGTGCTGGCTCATGGTCAATTTGGTGTCCACCAGGTCTCATTGTCCCTCTCTGAAGAGCTGATTTCCAGTAGGTCAACCCCTAACCTGTACTAGTGCATTTCTGTCTAGGTGTAGGACTCTACTCTTGCCCTTGCTGGACTTAATTTGGTTCCTTTCTGCCCAACTCTTCAGCCTGTCCAGGTCTTGCTCTATGGTGGCACAGCCTTCTGGTGTGTCAGCCACCCCTTCCAGTTTTGTGTCATCAGCAAGTTTTCTGAAGGTATACTCCAGGTCGTTGATGAATATATCGAAGAGGACCAAATCCAGCACTGACCCCTGGGGAGCACTGCCTAAATTACTGATTACTTTTCTTGTAAAGCTGAATAGATAAACTTAGAAAAGTAAGCACTCCTGGACTTTAAGGGAGATTAGCTTAATATGAGCACAGATCATGTTAATTTGTACAAAAGCATACAAACACAGAAAAGTACAATAAGACTTTGATTCATGAAACCAGTCAAAGTTTAACCAAACGAAACTCAGACATTTTGGTCAGACATTTTTAGATATCTGTAAATATTATGGTTAAAACACTGCCTTGTATTTTAGGTTCCCTTCTTATAAATATGACCTCCACCTGTTACTGACAAATCTGGTTCATGAGGAAACATTTTCACAATACTTTTGTGGGAGTGGTATACAGTGGTATTTCCCTAATCTGTCAAAACATGATTTTATCATCATATTATTCCACTTTCTTAGGCTTTTTACCAACTTGGGTTGTAGGTTTCCCACATACAAAATATTGTAAAAAAATTTTTTTCTGCAAAATGAATTTTCTTTTCAGCTAAAAGATGGTTGAGAGCAGCTATTAGTGCTGTATCAATATAACATTATTATGGAATCATAACTATAAATAAAAATACAGGTATCTTGTATATATGAATACAGCAATCTTTTATTCAAAACACAATTGTTCTTTAATACTCTTATCAGCAAGCACAAAGTAATACAACTTATTTTGCAGAACTGTTCTCCTTGTTTTCTGTAGTCTTTTGCTTAACACATACTATGTTTGAAGAAATTACTTGGTTTTATGCTAAAGGAAAAAAAGAAATACATTTGACATTACATTTACTTACCAACCATTTCTAGTGTTAATAAAAAATGGTGATATAAGATTAGAATTCATGTGCTATACTGAAAAACTGATGGAGTATGGTAAAAATTAATATCTCACTACAGTATTTGTGTTGATCTGTTAAGAGTTTGCTACCTTCACTAAAGGGTAGTGATTATTTAGGGGAAAATGGCCAGTTTTTCTTCAGGTTTGAAGATCCTATGTGTTCTCAGATTTCTAGACCTGTATAGAAGAGTGCAAGTGCAGTACTCAGATATTCCTAGTGGAGGTATTAAACCTAACAGATAAATTATTCTTCAAGCCTGAAAAGATAACAAGCCGTAATAAACATTGTGTTTTAACGACCTAACCATGGACTGATGGTTATGGATATTCACAAAATTTCAAAATGAAACATGGTGGGGGCTTGTTTCTCTCAAATCATAAAACCATTTGAGAGCCACCACCACAAAAATGCTGGTTCTGATGTCTTTAGGGCCAAACACTGCATTTTCTTCTGGCAAATAGGCTGACTTTTTTCTAGCAGAAGCATTAGTGATGAAATCACAGTCCACTGGACAGCAATGTAGCTAAATGATTCTGCAGAGAGTCTGTGAGCACTTATGCACTCTTCCAGCCGCAATCCCAGCAATCCCAGCAATCCCAATAGCAATCCCAGCAATCCCAAAACATGTGACCAACCATCAGCATAGAGGAAACTATGTCCCATTACCTCCTATCTCACCATCTGCTTTCATCATGAAACTGTAGTAGTATACTAGCTGCACTTCAATTACAGTCACCTCCACATATGTGGTGGAAGAGAAGAAAAGAAGATTCTGGATTACTTGAATATTTCTTATGTCATCTGACTAAAAGAAAGGAATCAAAAGCTTTTTGACCTGTCTTTTGAAACTCAAATTCCAGTTTTGAAGAAAAAAAAAATTCTAAATGAAACATCATTAATTAGAAGAGAACTCAGCAAAAAACAAAAACAAATCCCAAAAACGTAATAAAGATCAAAAAATCCCTCTGGATTGTTGTTTATGTCCACTGCCAATCCAAAGTTACATTTACATTGGAGAAGCAGCTTGTTCAATTTTTCTGGTTAGTTTGCTGCAGTAAATCAGCTCTCCAACTCGATATACCATGAAGATACAGCACTGAAGTAACATAGTCATGGGGCAAATATCTTTTTCAGTATAATTTAAAATCTATTTCCAGTGTTCAAACTGCAGAAATACTACTCATCACTCTTCCCTCCAAATGTGTTAAACAATACTTTGTAAATACTAGCTCTCCCCAGACGTGATATATTTTAATGGAAGTGATGGCTGTCCATTATGGTGACTGGCCTGAAGATGTCACTTTCACAATTACTGAATTACTGAATTATTTTTAGAGTTGGAGGGACCATAGAGATCATCTAGTCCAACTCCCCTGCTGAAGCAGGATTGCCTAGAGCATGTTAGAGCATCCAGGCGGGTCTTGAAAATCTCCAAAGAAGGGGACTCCACAACCTCCCTGGGCAGCCTGCTCCAGGGCTCTGTCACCCTCACTGTAAAGAAGTTTTTNNGTTCCAACTTGTGCCTGTTGCCCCTCGTCCTCTCACTGGTGACTGCTGAAAAGAATCTGGCTCCATCATCCTTCAAACCACCTTTTGGATAGTTATAGGCATTGATAAGGTCTCCCCTCAGCCTTCTGTTCTCCTCCTTTCTGTATTTTAATTAAGTGTTTAAATGTTTAAGTAGCAATTATTTGACAGATACGAGTCTCTGTATCTGAAATCCCAAATCTTGTATGACTGCTTAGTATTTGTCAGCAAGACGATCATACTAATACAATTTTTGAGTTCATTTAGTCTATCAGAATTAACATGCTTAGAATAAAATAATTAGACACTTGCAATGTATTAGGGAGAGACTTGTTTAAAGCACAAGAAATCTGTCAGTTATCACAAGAAATTAATCAGACTTTTCTAATGTCGTAAAAAGCTCTATAAGCCAATGGTTTGAAGCATACTAAATACTTGGACATGCTTTCACACTACATTTGCAGTAGTTGGCATAAGTCAAACTCATACTCTCTCTAGGTCGGTTTGTCTGACAATATTTAACAAAACAGCCTTTTTTTGGAACAATGTCTTTCGATGGTTTTTTTATGCACACCCTAGGTGCTTTAATTAAAGCACTCCCTGTGCTTTAATTCACAGTTCTGAGGCCAGCTCTAACAATCTGCCTGACCATCATGTAAACAGGATTGCTGCCAATAGTCTTGGGAGTGGAGTGACAACAAGAGAATGACACATTTTTTCAAATCAGACGCTGAAGAACTTTGAGATGCTGCAACAGGGCACCTCAAATAAAAGACATGAGAATATATACCAGAAGATCAATTCTGGAAATGAATCCAGGTTCAAAGACATTAAGGCCAGCAAGTACAAAATTATGATAATTTACCTTGACTTTCTATATTACATATTCTGCCTCATTTTATGCTGAAATTCCTAAAATAACCCATAGATTGTCACCAAGTACAAAGTTAGAATTGATAGTAGTCCATACAATTTAGTCCCCTTTTATATACAGCACCACCAGCATCAAGTTTTCCATTGCAATATATATCTCCAGAATAAAAAAAAAAAACCAAAATTTGAATTGCCAGCATCTGTGAACCTGATTACAGTTAGGAATTTCATCACTGCCTGAATTTCATCAAGAAAAAGTTATAAAGGCTTGTGTTACTGTTCTGAAAGATATTTTTCTGGATTCTCAGTCATAGAAATAACAGGAAAATCAAATTGTCTGTTCTTGGAATTTTGTCTTTAGAAAGATTGGATTGACACAGCAAGACATTTCTGTGTTTTCTGCCTTTAATTGGAGACACTCGGATATGCTGACTCTTTAGTAAATACATAATTTGTTTCAACTTTTTAAACTGGAATTGTGATCAAAAGGTGTTAGTTAAAACACAGCTTTAGACATTGTGAACAAAACCTGTTTCCTTTTCTCCATCATGTGGTTGCTTCTTAACTCAAAAACCAGATTACACCTTTAAAGGAAAAGCTATGGAAAGGCATAAAATTTTAATTTACAGAGTGGGAAAGAGTGTTTATATATTGCAGGGTGGATAAGAGACACAAATTAAAGAATACATATACATAAAGTATTTTAAGTATTTTATAAAGATCTATTGCCTTATATAAAATTGTATATATAATATGTAAAATAGTTTATATGTAATTATATAGTTATTTTATTTAATTCTTGTTAGCATGGTTAGTGATAGAATGCCTACAGACATTTGAATTTCCCTACAAATCCAACCACAGTGTCTTAATGATCCAAAGCATCACTTAAAATAATAGTAAACATAAGACTGCTTAAGTAAAAGCACACACAGTGGTGACCACAATTTCCTTGCAGATCTGATATGCACAGATGACCAAGCCTCAGAGAGCCTCACTTTCACATGTATCTAAACTGACATGTTTCTCTCCTCATGTGGTATGGAAACCAATGAAGAGCTCCTGAGATGAAATGAAAATAGTATGAAAATCTGGCAGGTAGGGAGGTATGACTTCCCTATTTTCTGCAGGAAGTACTGACAGAAGTCTTTATGTGACTTAATAAATATACTAACTTTTCCTTAGTCTGGCACCATCTAACACATATTTTTTGAACTGTAGATCATTTGGACTTCAGTCTGGTAAAATGCCTTTGAACCAAAAAAGATACTGTGATAAATTAAGTATTGTCATCAATTCAAATGGTTATCTCGGTTGGAAATGCAATGGCTCTGATTTGGAAACATACGCTCTTAAAAAATAAAAGGTTTGGGGTTTTAGTTGCTTGGGGGTTTTTTGTTTGTTGTTGTTTTTTTATTTTTTTAAAGACTGAAAATATATTGCTATTCAGAAAATAAATTTTCTATTTATTTATTCATACTGACTTTTAACCTTGTTGCTCACTGCACCTTCACATTCCCTCTTCCAATCACTTTGCAGCTCAGACTAGAAACACTGAACAGCATAGCATGGATGTCAGTTTCTGTTTATAAAACCAGGGCAGCACATTTAAAGAATATACCAGTACAAAGCTGTACTGGATTTACTGCTGCAACTGAAGAACTCCCCACTGTATTGCTGCTGCCCATTTGGGTGATAACAGCACCCACAGAACAGATCTTGCCTTAGGTTTCTCTTACATGTCACCTCATCTGTTTGGGTCTCATTCCCAAAGTCTTAGATCTATCAATGCCGCATTCGCTTTATTCTAATAAAACAATAGTCACCTTGTGTTTCAAGTGCCAATCTGTTAATTTTTTCCCCATTTTGCTGACAATTTTCAACCTTTCTTTGAGTTTAATTACCTTATGATATTATTTTAGCCTACTAAGAAGTTACAGTAATACAGCTGAGTTGTTTAATATGCTCCTTCAATTGTTAAAATTATTACCCTACTTATTTCTATTAGCAAAAGTCTCAATAGGTATCTCCTCATTCTTTTAATCATCACTCCCAAGAACTCAGTCTAGCTCTTAAAGTTCTTTCCTTTTTAAGGTGACCAACCATCAGCATCAGACCCAACTTCCTCAGCCCCACCCTATTTGCTAG
The DNA here is from genome assembly GCA_004320125.1 of Scolopax mira. Lineage (NCBI taxonomy): Eukaryota > Metazoa > Chordata > Aves > Charadriiformes > Scolopacidae > Scolopax > Scolopax mira. The sequence continues at coordinate 11,177 of BJBW01011013.1, read as the reverse complement.
TTTACTCCAACTTAATTACAGCCCTGTATCCTCATTTTCTACAGTATCATACAAGCTTTCCTTCTATCTCCTCTGCAATTTTAAGTATTGTGCCATTGCCATTTTCTTTATTTCACTGCAGAAAGACATCAGAAATGCAATTTAACTAACACATCCAGGATCAACCTGGAAGCAAGTAAGCCAAAAGGGATAATCCATTTTCATGGACTAATATGACATAGACTAATGAACAGTCTAATTAACCAGAACATCAGTACATTATACAGTCAAGCTTACACACCTTAGGTGCTTACATACATTCTGGTTAAGCCAGGTATTAAATTCTATGTATAAACTTTGGCAAAGAAGTAGCTTTCCAAAAGGCATACCAGTGTCAAAGGGAAGAGTGTCATCTGCTGTGTCCTTCAATTGTTGATCAAGGAATTGAATACAGTCCCTTTAACACTAAAATTTTCAGTGTTAAAACTCAGTTTGAGTTTCTCTGCTTGCAACTTTCATCCCTTTGTGGTTTTTGGCTTATTTCAATTCAAAAAGAAGAGTACAGTAATTTTTTCACTTCTGTGTTCACCTAATCCAGTCATGTCTCCATCTTTTTCCTATAAGGTAAACCACTGAACTCCTATGTTCACCCTCACTGACATTTTTCTCTAACTCATGGACAGTTTTCTGATTCTCTTGAATTATTCTCATTATTCAAAATGCAAATGCTATACACCCATAGGCGACATTGACAGCTATTCTTGGTAGAAGTAAACCCACCTCCTTTCTATTTACTTCTTCCTCATTTTCAAGGATTTTGTTAATGCTGGTGGCCACACTGTAGGCCCAGGTTCAGTGTTTTCTGCTCTGACCCCTGAATCCTCTACAAACCTGTTTTCAGGGACAAAAGCAACCCTCCACATGTTACAGGAACAGTTTCTTTTCCATGTTCCTAAAGCACTCACTCTTCACTTGCCTTGGTTAAAACAACATGCTCAAATATACCATAATAATCTTTTAACCTATCTTTCAATTGTATCTTTCATCTGTGCCAAATCTATAGAAAATGCAATTCCTAGAAAAAACTGCTGATGATCTCTCTCAGCTGACAAATATTTTTAAAGATCTGTTAATCGTATCTTAATGGCTTTAACATGTATCAATGCTATAAAGAAAAATCATGCCAAGCAATATTAAACAGTTAACAAAAATCATTAGTTCTGCACAATTTACCTTTGTTTTGCAAACTTGAATCTCATTAAGAGATGCAACTGAATCTGGCTGACAGTTTTTATTTTCTATGTAACACATTCTTCACTTTTACCTCTAATTCATTACTCTTCCAAAAATTACAACCAACAGTAGGCTATTGAACTTAAAGATACTAATCTTGTTACAGAAGTAATTTCTAGAAAAAAGCTATGGAAGAAGTACAAACCATGACAAAAGAACTAACAGGGTCTTAGACTGGTCAATGTGTGTTTCCCTCCGAAACAGCACACAACTGAAGCACACAAACTACAATCTACTAACAAACTACTCTGAAGCGCACACAAACTACAATCAAATAATTTCTTTTATGTTACCAAACTTTGAAATGAATTTGACCTGAAAAGGCTGTAGGGCACAAGATTCCCTAGTGTTATGTCTCAACACACGGAAAAAGCAAGACAGGAAATTGCCAGCAACATATAAGAAAGTTATCTGGAAACTGCAAAACAGCTGTCTTTATCTATGACAGATGTGATACAATCTAATATAGCAAAATAGTTATTCATTAAAAAAGGTAAGGCCTTACTACACCACTAATTCAATGGCAGGCCTAATGCCTTCTTTTTTATTTTTCTTTAAATAAAGAGACATGAAAGTCCTGTGAAAAAAAATTCAAATGAGAACAACTCTTTGTTGCCTCAGACAAATCCCTCTCTTTATTGCCTTTAAGTACAGAATTCACCTACAAGGTTACAGAAATACTAAGAACATCAAGAAGGTTTCAAGCACAGTGATCTCTTACTTTTGGCTGAAGAACTATCAACAAATATCCAGGTCAGGATATTTGAAAAGATGAGCTAACAGAATGGTCACAACCTGACAGAAGATAACAGGCATTTTGTGGACTGCAACAGTGAAACCTCTGAAGTGAACGGATTTATTCTGTCTGAATATAAACATCTGAGGCCAGCAGCCAAAATAACCAAATAGTCTAACTGTGCTTTTACAGTAAATTACATATTTTTATAGTTGTAGATCCTATTACAGATGACATCATATGTTTGAGCTAATGCTTGAAACTCCTGGCTGAAATCTATTATTGTGTGTATATTGTCAAGAAGTCTGTAACTAAGGTAAGTCCTGAAATCTTATCCTGTGTTTTATAGTTGATCATTAAATGCACAGAATACTATAAAATTGTAAGACATAATCACATAAAAGTTTTTATTCAGAAAATTAACTACTGGAGTCAGATATATGCTACCTAGAAAATAAAAAAGAAACAAGCCACCTTAAATGGTTTAAAAACCATTAAGTTAGTGCTTGCTGCATATGCTAGCTGGGAAAAGACAGAAAAGCCAACTTCTTTTTTAAAATAAATTGCACTATAATTACAATGAAACAGTAGTATATTCATTAAATGGATGGAATATATTAATCAGGTAATATCTGGAAAATGTGACTCAAATGTGACCTTTACTCAACATACAAGCAGTCCACCAAGGGTCACACAAAGTGATCAAAAGATCACACTCTTAACATACTAGCTGTTCCCTCTAAAAATGATTTTGAGTAAATGATTGCATGAGTCATCTTATATCAGAGGAAAAGTTTCCACTGATATGTAGTACACTGCATACAGTATTCACTGGAAGTCACAAAAATTAAACATACCATAAACTGTCATCAATGGGTATAACACAGGGATCACAACTCACTGTGATCCCACTGAATTCAGGAAACTGAGCCTAATATGGGTCTATAGGGGCTATTTGTGTCTGCTGTACAACTGATTAATCTACAAAATGTATTTTATAATTTTTTTGCTTTGACATAACTCTGGAAAATAGGCATAGGGAACACTTCCATTTCTGAGAATTTAAAATGAGAAAAGATTGGAGAATTTGAACAAGTAAGGACGTTTAAAAAAAAAAAAAGAGTTAGGGACACAGTAATATAGCAATCAGAAAAAGGCAGCAAGATGGTACAATACTGCTTCACCAGATTAATGTTTACTGCACATTATGTAAACACCTCTGAATAATATAAACCCATACATGTTACAGAAAAGACTTTCTGAAAATATAGTCTGGAAAGGGGTGAAAAGGCTGTCAATAATTCATTGTATTTCCATTTCCAAGAGAGTTTTCAAGATTGAAGGGGAATCTATCACTCATGGTTTACCCTATTCATAAGGAGAACAAGAGTATTCAGGGCAACATCTGCCTGAATTTACCAAGAAGTTTTTTCTCTAGTGATAGTTTGTAAAAAAAGCCCCTTGACTTAAAAATAACTTAAGTTAAATAACTTAAAAATAAGTAAAAGATAACTGATCTTCTCTGGTCTCAGTATCCAACAAGGACAAAGGCATAAATGTACTCAAACATACATTTAAAAAAAATTTTTCTTTTTCAGAGACTGTTGCAACAAGCAAATAAATGCTGAATTTTTCCCTCAATACTTATTTTACTTTTCTGCACTGATTACTTTTCAGTCCCATTAAAAAGGTCATTAGTTTGACTTTATTATCCAGATTTATTTCAAGGGAGTCTAATCTTTATATAATCAGATGCTCTTCTGCAGGCCTTAGACATCAAACTTTAAAAGATAGCTTATATCCTAACCTTAAAATCCAAGTCTACTAGAAGTGTTTGAATATTACAATATAGCTACTGTGGTAAGAGAGCATATAAAAAGTTTTATGGCAGTATCATTAGGCACCAGAGGTTCAACTCTCAAAGTGAAAAAAAATACACACGACCCTCTTTTACTTTCTTCCTTTTCTATCAACAAGAGCTCCCAGAGTCCTAAGTATATGAATGTACTTATAGGAGCTTTGCACTTACAATGCTTTAGCCATTAAATTACAATACATTATATACATCGCTGTGAGAGGAACGAGATCTATTCTATGTGTTTTGGTTTTTTTACTCCATCATCAGATCTGTGGATAATCACATCTGCTTTGCTGTCAAATACATCCAATGAGCATTATATGCATAATTTACACAAAAATCAATTCTATTGCAAGTAAATTTTCTTAAACACAGAAACCACACATTTGTGGCATATACAGTTCACCTAGATAAATCCTTATGCAACAGATAAGTTGCATATATAAGCTTATCCCAGATGTTTTTAATTTCTTTGCTCTCAAGTACAAAGTAGTTGGTTTCAGAGCAAGTAGTGGAAATTCACATGGATTACTGAAGTGGCTTAAAGACCACGTAACATCCTCCCACCTTACACACTATATGACAGAAAATACATCTGCCAACTATGTCATACGACCTGCTTAAGCTCCTGTAATCCTACTGCTACTCCACTTTTTCAAACATCTGCCACTCACAGTTCTCCTCCCTCACCCTTTCATTCATCCTAGCAGGCAGCTCTGCAGGAGTGACCAGCAGCAATGTTGTCTGCAGATCCTGGCAGTAGATGACAACATTGCCTATTGATGACAACACTAAAGATGCAAGTGCTCCTATTTCAGTGTGCTCTCTACAGGCTTCTATGTCAAAACCCAGTTAGGATATGGAAGTTTCAATTACTTAAATTAACTAAATTAACAAACAAGAGACAAAAAGAGATCTCATTCAGCCTTCCAGAAGAGGCAAAGGCCTTTCAGTGCAATGTAGAGGTCCAACTCACTGAGAACAGAGAGCTTGTACTTATTATCTACAATTAGCTTAAGCTACTTAAAAGCACTTTTAAGGAATCTTAAAAAATAGGCTTACAGAGTGTCTCATAGATACTAATGAATCTGAATAGGATTATTAACAATTATACTGGTAGAGAAGATCCTAATAAGACCCATCCCACTGCCAGTAGTATGCTCACTGCAAATAGATTTACAAGAAGAAAGCATGTAACCCTCTTGATCAATTTATCATCTTTATGCTGAGGAAAAACAAGAATGTATTATTGCTCATTTTTAAAGCACAGAATCAAGTGTACCTTTATATACAGAAAAGGTTTTTCTTTTTCCCACATAAAAGCTGCACAAACTTATATTATGCTGTCAAAAAAAACCCCAAAACCTAAAAGGAAAGTCTACCCAGCATGCAGCCTTCTTTCAACCATAAACATGGGGTGAAAATACTGCCATTTCTACATGCTCATGCCGGTACCTAGACAGTTATTTGTTACCTTTTAATTCACCATGAGAAAAGGTAACATGTTATTTTCACTGAGAAGGTAATATTTAAATTTGGAGTACTATATCAAGAGATTGGGTGGCATCAAGAGGTATCTTCTAGCTTCTGCCAATCTGGCATTTTACACCACGTAGCAGACTCCATGGTCTAGGTGTATGGGGAGTTCATGTTCTGGTGGGAGGGGGTTGTGCAGTGCTATGTATTTGTCATGGCCAGTTACAGCTGGATCCAACCACCTCCAACAGATCTAATGAAGGATACAGCCAAACCCATCAGTTACGTTGGTGGTGCATCTGTGAAAGCATATTTAAGAAAAGACAAAAAAAGCTGGTAAGAGAGAGGAAGAGGGAGTGAAAAGAGTGAGAAACAGCAGAGAGAATATCAAGGCTGGAGAAGGAGTTGACCTTTTAATTGGCAACATATTAAATTAATTTTCCCCAAGCTGAGTCTATTTTGCCCACGATAGCAGCTGGTAATTGATCTCTCAGTCTCAATTTTTTCTCTGCACTCACTGAGGCAGGGGAGTGAGTGAGCAGTAGGATGGGAGTCTGGTACTTAGCCAAGGCTAACACACCACACTGGGTCAAATGCTTAACAAGAAACTTCCAGTTTTACAAGGGTAACTAGCAGAGCAATAGTGTTCAAAAGATTTTTTGGAATTAAAAGCTTCTAAACTCCAGACACAACAGATTTCATTACAAGGCCTGTTCATGACTTAATTTTCTAACTTTGGAGACAGCTGCCAGGATATATATCGCCAAGAACACTGAGCCAGTAAGCTAAAAACAAGCTTGAATCCAGAATTCCAGACTGCACCAGCACAAAACTCAGTCTGAATACATCCTAAGTTTACTAAGCTACGTAAGACCATGACCAACAGCTATATCTGAGCAGATTTAAATTTCTCGCAATATAACTAAAACATAGTACGACCTATTGAGTATCTGGCCGATACAATATGCTTAGTGGACAAATGGTAATGCAACACTCATTTTAGAATGAAAGAATAAATTGAAATGTAGTCAAAAATGTAACTGACATAGACAGTCTACATAATTTTCAATATGTCTTTTGAGTGATGATTGACATGCTCATCTTGAAAATATGCAAATCTATAGAAGTCATAACAAACGATGTAAATGGGAAGAGTAGTACATATCCACCAGGGGAGAGGCTGGGGAAACAGAACATGTTACATAGATATGGCATCAAAAGGAGAAGAAATGCCAATACATAACATCAGCTCTATGCATCATCCTTGTTCTTTTTCACTGCTAAAACCCAGTGTCTAATCTTTTCATAGACTGGAAAGGGAAAAAGAAAGCAACCAGAAATTTGGAGATCCAGGTACAATGATCTACTTCTTCTGATAATACTGCTGACACTGTTTTCCAACAAATTATTCAAATGCCTAAATGAGAAAGAGTAGAAAATAATTTCTACAGAAAGCACCATCTGAAACCCTAGTTGAGACACTAGCCTTTAATATAAGCCTAATATAGAAAAGACTGAGGAGAAATATGTTGTTTGATGCAAAAAGATGTTCTTGTCTCCACAGTGGATTGGGAAAGTATTAATATTAACTGCATCATGAGAAAGGAGAAAAAAAGTAGGAGAAGGAAACTTGGTTAATATTGAAATACACTTCCTAATGAGGTTAATGGATTCCCCTCACATTAGATGAAGCATGAACTGCTTCCTAAAACCTAAATGCTGTTACTTTTACAAATACAGCTCTCAGAAGACAAGCCATATGTGCAGATCACCATGTCTATATGAAGCTAAAGGTATCTGAAATATATATTCTGAAACATATTAGGTATGGTGACACCTTGAATTACCTTGAATATTATCTTCAGTTTGGGGCATAATTTTTTAATGAAGATATCATCAATTTACAGCAGTTGAGGAAAGCTCATGGTGGAAACACAATGTAGCTGGAGAAAACAGAATGAACTACAACGAATGAGTGAAAATAAGGTAGCAGCCTTCCAGTATTCAAAAAAAATTACAATCAAGAATGTGGTTATGAACTTTTCTTCATGTCTACAGGGTCTCTAGGGAAAGGATATGAGAAATGAGATTTACTTGGAAGAAAAGGTATTTTGCTATACATTAGAAACTGGAGTTGAAAAACTATAGGACATTATTATGTTATATATTATATGTTTTATATATTATATATTAAAGTGTCCTACCTGGGAGTTTTTTAGGAAAATATTTCTGTGTTCTCAACTTTATATAAGGGGTGGTTTAAGTAGATATAAACAGACCTCAGTGAACTGAATCAGTTGAGGTCAGGTGACCTTCATGCAATTACATTTCTGTGTGTCTAAATATTCCTAAAAATGTTAGACCTACAAATTTAATGCAGCCATCAAAAATTTATGTACCCATATCAGAAGGAAAAATTCATAAACTAAATGTATTTTAACAGTGAACTGGGTTAAAAAATTATCCCTTTTAAAAACATCTGAGGCTTCATGAAATAATCATTTGTATCCAAAACCATCTACTTTTATATAGATACAGTTTTATAAAAACTTCTGAATTTTAAATAATATCAACACTAATTAAAAAACAAAAACAAAGCAAAAACTTCAAACCTGAGAATGATTGGTATAAGATCTGAGTAAGACCATCAGCATCTGGAAAAATACCATATTTTTTCTGGAGGACTTCCAGTAAGCCTGAGTTTTGTAACCTGCTCAAACCCAATACTCAGCAATAAAAAATTGGTTATAACTCAAAGGCTATACTCTGTTTGACTCTAAAATACAAAGATTTGTCAAAACATTAATGGTTTCCTCAGAGGAACGCCTTTAAGGTACTAACTGAGAAGTGCTGTATAAGTGCTGTATCTGCGCTTGACATCATCAAAGCTCTTAGACATGTCAGGCATGACAAAGTCTCTCTCCCTTAAATTTGTTCTCCTGAAGACAACTACGAAATTCTTGCTCAGAGGCACTTAAATTTATTTTATAACTCTTATTGCTTTTTTGGTTCTGTTTACTGACTGCTTTGTAAAGAGGAGGAATCCAAGGTTTTCTTATTAAAAGGACTGAGAACATGTGGCAACTTGTTCATAATCAAACAGCAACAGGGCTCTAAGATTGCATTACATCAAAGAGCTCAAGGTCTCCAGCATGTGGGCAGTAGTCATAGATCCCAGATCAGAGGTCTGAACAGAACCAATGTGATATCAAGGACGTGCAACAACTTTCCAGGGATTGAGATGACACGCTAACAGAGCTCTTTTCAGCTCATGTTCAGAGAGGTACTGCTCTGAATAGAAACAGGACAGCCATTTAACAATATTTGAAGACAAATTAACCATTATTCCTTGTATACATGTACGCTTTTGGACCACTTATTATTTACTCTAATATCATGTAAAATTGAATAAACAATGCTGAAGTTTGTTTTCACACTTTCACACTATTCCTTCTTACTGTTTTCTTTTTTGCAATATAAGTTGGGTCACCCTCCTGTTTCTGTCTCATTGCAAACTGTTTTTTCCACCCCAATCTCTTCTACCTTTCTTTCAGCTCAGAACTGCATTTGCTGCCTCACTACTTTTTTTTCCCAAACCCAAATTATCATTCCTTTCTTGTAATACATACGGATGCAGCATGCTATTTGATATATCAGAGGTAACAAAGCAATCAATCAGTAGAGTAAGGAAATAAAATGTTGAAGTTGAAATATTGAGTGTCATCCAATTGATTCTTTGTCAGCTAATAGATTATGTAATAAGATCTTCCACCTTTATGCACAGTTCAGCCAATGCTCATCATCAGTCTGGGCTTGGCCATTAAGTTTCAATCACATCAGCAACTGCAATTTTGAAGAAAATCAGTGGTAGAGTTAACTACTCATCTAAAGCCTCTGCTGCCTGGATCTAAACATGGGGCAGGAACCCAGTTAGCATGTCAGCATATAGCACACTACCCCAGCAGATGAGCTGCAGGGAGAGTGTGACAGGGAAACATTTATCATGTGTGTTTGCGAAGTTGGTTTTGAGCACAAATTCTTGACTATGCCTTTTAACTAACATTTCTGTGTTGAATGTACTTCGCATACATACTGCAAACTGTACAAGCAGGAAAGTCTCTTTCTTCGTGCCTCTGTGGGGTGAAATACAAAGTAGGGAGCAATATCCCTATGTTGACATCCTGAAACACAGAGATTTACTGTTCAAGTGGGAAAAAAAAAGGTCTTGTGTCGAACATGTCTTTGTCCTGTATATTATTAACTATATATGCACATACATGTGGATTTCAATATGCAATTTACAGCATCAAAAAAATGACCACTTTAGGTTTCTTTTCAGAATGGAATATTTTATTATGCAAGATGTTTATTATGCAAAGGAATATTTTATTATGCATCATGTATAATGGCAGCAAGGAGGGTGTGCAGCAAGCTGGCTACCCTGGACTTCAGAAAAGCAGACTTAGATCTCCTGAGAGATATGATTGGCAAGGTAGCATGGGAAAAAGAACTGGAGGGGAGAGGAGACCAAGAGGGCTGGGTGGTATTCAAGAATCGCCTCCTCCAAGCTCAGGAGAGCTGCATCATAAAAAAGAAGAAATCATGCAAAATAGCCAGCAGGCCTGCATGGATGAGCAAGGAACTACCGGACAAAGTCAGGACCAAAAGAGAGGACTATAGAGGGTGGAAGAAGGGAAGTGGGCAGAGTACAGAGAAACTGTCCAAGTGTCCAGAAATGAGATGAGGCATGAGGGATAAAGGCAAGACAAGGGAAGCTGTGGGTCTCCTCCGGAAGGAAATGGGAGACCTGGTCACCCAGGATATGGATAAGGCTGAGCTACTGAACAACTTTTTTGCCTCAGTCTTCACCGGCAAGGGCTCAAACCACACGGCCCAAGTCACAGAAGGCAAGAACAGGGGCTCTGAGAGTGAAGAACTGCCCACAGAACGAGAAGATCAGGTTCGAGACCTCTTAAGGAACCTGAAGGTGCGTAAGTCCATGGGACCTTACGAAATCCATCCACGGGTCCTCAGGGAGCTGCTGGAAAAAGTTGCTAAGCCCCTTTCCATCATATTTGAGAAATCGTGGCAATCTGGCAAAGTCCCCACAGACTGGAAAAAAGGGAAACATAACTCTGATATTCAAAAAAAGGAAACAAAGAAGACCCGGGGAACTACAGGCCAGTCAGTCTCACCTCTGTGCCTGGAAAGATCATGGAGCAGATCCTCCTGAAATCTTTGCTAAGGCACAGAGAAAATAAGGAGGTGATTGGAGACAGCCAACATGGCTTCACCAAGGTCAAATCATGCCTAATAAATTTGGTGGCCTTTTATGATACTACCACAGACTTGGTAGATAAGGGCAGAGCAACTGACGTCATCTACCTGGACTTATGCAAAGCATTTGACACTATCCCACACGATATACTGTTCTAAAAATCAGAAAGTCATGTATTTGATGGAAGGACCACTCGGTGGATAAGGAGCTGGCTGGATGCAACCTGCACTCAAAGGGTTGCAGTCAACGGCTCAATGTCCAAGTAGCGGCCAGTAACGAGTGGTGTTCCTCAGGGGCCAGTACTGGGACCAGTACTATTTAACATCTTTGTCCGTGACATGGACAGTGGGATAGAGTGCACCCTCAGAAAGTTTGCTGACAACATCAAGCTCAGTGGCACAGTTGACATGCTGGAGGGAAGGGATGCCATCTGGAGGGACCTGGACAGGCTGGAGAGGTGGGCTCGTGCAAATTGCCTGAAGTTCTACCAAGCCAAGTGCAGGGTCCCGCACCTGGTTCGTGGTAATTCCAGGCACAAATACAGGTTGGGCAGAGAA